>JARVGP010000082.1:0-88780 GCA_029876185.1 Mansonella ozzardi | reverse complement strand
TAAAAGTAGCGTAAGTGATTTGTTTTTTTAGTGGTTTCAAGTATGAATGAAGTTTGCATCGTCAGCTCGGACTAGAAGCGGAATCGGGATAACTATGTGTATGTTTTCCATTGTGACATGCAATGAGACAACTGCTGCCTAAGAAATACATAAGATATTGTTCAGGAAAATAATCGACAAGTGCCATTTTTACAATAGCAAAAATAGTATACGATGGAAACATACACATAGCTTTCATTTTTCATTTATTTAAAGGGACTTTTCTCTGTAAAACTTTAGAAATTGATATTTTTGAAAGGAATGTTAAATAATATATATAGAGAAAAACAAAATTTCTTTGAGTAAAAGAAAAAAATAAAACTTCTTTGAGTGCACAAAATCTTTATTAAACCAGTTTGGCGAATGATTCATGAATCCCCAAATGTCGTTATAAAATGACTCTAAATTTATGAACATAGAAATAATTTCGATTGAAATTAGAAGCAAGAAAGCAAAAAATAGTGAAACCCTTTCAAGCACTAAGTTTTATCATTCTAAATTTAGTAATCATGAAATTATTGATTTTTATATTTAAAGAATAAATAAGACTAATCCAGTCATTCTTGCTGAAATTCTTCAAAATTGATGGATGCTGAATTCCTTTACCGATTTTTATGAAAAGCAAATTAATCATAGTAATTTCGGGGAAGGCCACGTATAAAAGGAAGTTCAGCTACTAAAGGTCGTAATCTTCAAATTTTCGAATCACATTTTCATTCTTTTGAGTTAAGTTCAGTTTAGTTTAAATTTGATCATCTATCTTATTCTTTATCAGCGTCGTCAAAAAGATTTAATTATTTGATTTTCAAGTTGACTGGTCTGGTCCTTCTTTATAGGTTTTCTGGCTCTTTCGATATATGGTCAGGTTTGGGGGATATGCCAAAAAAGTTTGGTTGAGATATGCCATGAAATATTAGTTTTCTCTAGGAATAATTAATACATAACGCACCAGTTCCATTATACACATTCCAAAAATCATTTTTTGGGATATATAAAATCCCGGATTAACGATTCGTTCATTTCTTTGCAAATTATAGATTGTTCTATAATACCTAAACATGTACAAATTTGCCTCATTTTATGTTAATGATCATATCTTTCGAATATCTTTAAATTTCTGAAATTTTGAACAATTTGACAATTTCTCCATGTAATTAACATTAATTTTAGTCCGAGAATCACTTCAATTTGATACTTGTTTTCTTCAAATGCGCATGCAATCTGGTACGTATCTTTTGCATCGTTTAGCTAAGCTTCGACGATCTACATCGATATTTCTCTACGTTGCTAAATCCTTTACTGCAGTGCACCTCGACGGAAACCTTTCTATACATAGAAAATAAAGATGCGAAACTAAGTGATGATTTATTAGGTTATTATTTTTTTTTGAATTAGCGAAACAGGCAATGATATATGATCGAAAAGCACAATTCCAATACTCTTCGTTACAACATCCGGTACACCGTAAATATCTTCTGGTGATTTCAACTTCGACACCATTTAAGCGTATAAGTATAAGGCGAAAATTAATATCATCCAACCTAAGGTTAAAGAGTTTTTATTTTCAGAATCATTTTTTAGAACAACGCTACAAATGATGGTAACATTTCCAGACATGATAATGATTTCACACCAAACTGATCACTCAATGCTTCTTATATTTCATTGTTACAGGTCTTAATTGATCATCGAAAATATTAGCAGTTTAAAGATCCTTTTTTCAAAATAACCATCATTGCTTTGGTAAATAATGATGTATTTCCAGATCATATTCTTTAATTTTATCTATATCTAAAAAGTTGTAATTGAAAGAGATCAAAAGAAACACTTTTCACACTTCATTTTTACAACAAATAAAGCCTTCTAATGGAACTAAATGACCTCGTTTTATAACAGGAAAAGGAAAATGAATCATTCTAATATCTTCTGCTTTTTTAGGCAACTAAATATTTCAGTGTTAAATACGAATTCAAAAATAAGTTATTGGATGAATTTTTCAATTTCTTTCAACTTAAGAAATATTCGCAATGAACAAATGAGGAAATAACTCAAGTGATTCAGTTATTCAATAAAGCGCAAGTTTACTCTGCGTATTTGACATGCAGGATTCTTAAAGATAATTCAAAATTATTTGTTTGTAATTGAACTGAAACCTCGCATGAGACAATAACTTAATTGGTTGAATGAAAAGAAGAATTTTAAATTTGTAAATGAACATATATATTGTTACGCTTGAAATCAATAAATGATTTCAAGACATATAAATCCTATTCCCAATAAATTTTTGATCATTCAGATATTCATTAATCGCATAGAATTGGAAAAAATCTTCAGGAATTAGCTAAATGCAGGATTTCATCAAACAAAATTAGGATAAAAAGAAGGAAAATGCAAATTAACAAAACTTAATCCATTCCTCCCATTTCACTTTTGTTTATTTCTTTATTTTAATTTTTCGGATCTGATTTCCGGCACTTTTTTCCATTTTCTTGACTATTTTTCACTTGTTTTCTTTTTTCTTTTTTTCATTTTTTAAAAATTTTTTTTTCGGATGCTTTCCATCCTTTATTTATTTTTTATATTGTTTTTTTTTTTTTTTTTTTAACACTTTGAATGCAACAGAACTTACTAATCAAGTCCATAAAAACATTAACAAAAAAAATAATTGCTGAGCTTTTAGAGGAAAAATGGACAGAGTTGACAGTTCAATACGGTATGCATATAAGTTATTTATTTTCAAATTGATTTTAATTTTCCATTAATCTGTAGTCATGGACGGGTCAGTTCAATATTTGCTTCGCTTATTCAGTCAACCTCACTTCTGTACTTAATCATATGTTTTAATTCGATTTCCAATTTGTCATTTTTGTCATTTGAAAAAAAAAATAATTTGAAGGTAAATTAAGACGAATCTGTCATCTGATCAATTTATTATAGCATGAAGCACTATTACGAATATTCAGCTAAACCAGGAGCTCAAACTGATCGATCAGTGAAATACCGGAAATTATATGGTGTCGTGGAATTCGAAGTAAGAATAGCATATCTGAAGTGGCTTAGGATTTTTATTTGTTAAGCCTTGCAAAACTCTCTCTCTCTCTCTAAATTGCTCATCCTATGATAATGAAATATGTAAGATTGTTGTAGTTATTCTTGAAATTTTGCTATCTGATAAAGTAGTTGCGAACTCATACTTTCGATACATTGTAGATCGAAGTAACGGAACTGTTGGAAAATATTTCAATCGCTTTGCATTATTTACAAAAACTTGATTTAATTTCTGCGACCGATTGCGAACTACGAATTTTTCAAAAAGACATCATAACACTGTCAAATGGAGTAACAAATCTCAAATATCAAATACAGAAAACATTCAAAGATATCACTTTCCAGTAAAAATTTTTGTTTATTTCAATTTTTTAGACAATATATTCATGAAGAACAACGCAATATTCATTTCCACGAAATACAGTAGCAGACTTGCTTAGCTAATTACCTGTCTATCTGCTTAATTAACAATCTGTCGATTAGTAATATAATTGTTCTACTTGCAGAGAAGATATCCATTATTCAACACTAAGTAAAGATAGAATTGGCGAGCTAAGTTCAAGAGAAATGACGAATAAACAAAAATCTAAAATGGATGAAGCACAAAATGAATCCGTAACTTTCCATCGTCGCTTCGCAGCGGGCTGTTCTCTTATTGCTTCTGGAAAACAGCACCTACAACAGGAAGACGTTAAAATGAAGAAGAAAGAACAAAAGAGTGCAGCAACCGATCCAAATGTCTTCGAAGAGATTATTCAAAACTCCCAGTACAATCATTCGGAATCGACGAATCTATCGAGCTATGATTTTTCGGACAATTCAGAGATCCGAACTGCTAAAAAACAAAATAGTCCAAAAAATCTAAAGCTTAAAAAAATCAAAAATTCAGAAAAAGTGAAGAAAATTTCTGACTCAGTGACATTTTTGAAGCCTATCAAATATAAGCAGTTGAAATACGATTTTAGTGAAACCTAAACTGCGGAAAGCTCTGAATAAGGTTCGATATCTCGTTCCACGATTGGCTATGTAACTCATTTAAAAGAATCATGGAAAATGAAAAGTATTTCAAGTTATCCAATTTAGATGGAAATGAAAGCTGCCTAATTAAAACAACTCATATTTAAAAATTCAAACTACATGTTTCATTCAAAGTAATAAGTCAAAGTTCAAATTCGAGAAAAATTTCATAAAGCCCTATCAGAATTTTAGAAATAAAATTAGCAACACATGTATAAAGGATCATAAAGAATTTTACTGCTTACAAAATGCTGAATTTTAATGATTGATATTTGCTAGCAATAAACTTTAGACTGAAACAAAATAACAAAATTGAAATCATGAAATATTAAATGCAAATAATCGTAGACTTCAATTAGTTGCAGCATTCTGAAATCTACAAGATTAACTGGAATGCTATGATTCAAGTGCCTATAGGCTTCTCTATAGGCATCTATGCGCTATTTATTGTTGCATTTTACTATTTAACTCTTTTTGCATAGTTTTGAAATTATGTTTGCATTAAAAACAAGTCTCAAATTTTATCTGTAAAATTTGATCGATGCATCATTTAGATGCATAAATTCATAAAATGGAAGTAAACAAAATGAGTCAAATGTGTCGATAGAATATTGTAGAGCCTTTATAGGCTTGTTGTTGCCAGGAGAATCGAAATATTTTTATGATCTAGAAATATCCCAGTATAATTAAAATAAATTCAAAAAAGTAGAAATTTATATTGTAAGGGTTGTTTTATTTATAATAACTATTTCGATGCAAATCAATCCTGAGGTCAACCTGATTTTTTGATCTTATTATTAAAATGCTTTAACATATTGTAAATATTCTCTGGTCTAATTTCGAAACGTTATAAAGAATTACTGTAAACAAATTTCAATTATAATTATATGCGAGATTCGAAAAAGGAAAGTATTCAGTATTTAAATTTATTCAGTTCAATTATTTGCTCAATAGCAGTATGCTTCAACAGATATCATCTCAACAAGCACAACTAAAAAAGAATCTGCTAATCAGTTTTCAGATTAATGAATTAATTAATTAATTGGTAATCAATTAATCAATTTTCAACTGGATCTTTCCATAAATTATTTGATTACAGTTAATTAAAGAATATTTGCCTCAATAAATTTTTATCAGAAATTATTCGTCCTTTATCAACAATCCAAAAAAACGACTTTGTCGTCAATCTGTAATCAAAAACTTTCACAGCAGTTATTATTCACGTTAATTTAATTTCAGTACGCGGAATGTTGCAAAATGTTGTCACACAATCATACTTTACAATCAGTACTAATAAAGAATACTGTAATATTCTAGTACGATCTCACGTGATCTTAATATCACAGTACTACATGCTACTTTTCTATCTACTATTGTGATATTACTAATACCTACTGTTAAATATACTCATCACAAAAACGTGCAACCTTTAATTTTGAATCTTATAAAAAATGACTCAAACAGATATCGAGCTATAACAGATCAAAGTCGGTCCTGACAAGAAAGTCAGTGGGAAATGATCATGTTGGTCAGTATTGTAGGCTGTTCATTTATTTTAGTGCGAGTCGTTTGATTCGAGTTGTCCTGTTTATGTGCAGTTGTAAGACCTTAATATGTTCAATGTCAATATTGTTGGTTCATAACTCTTTGTCCGAGAATTATAATAACAAAAGTCTGTATTTAGTATTCTTATTTTTCGATACTATTTCAGGTTCACTTGACATTTAGTATTCTTATTTCGATACCATTTCAGGTTCACTTGACATTTAGTATTCTTATTTTGATACTATTTCAGGTTCACTTGACATTTAGTATTCTTATTTCGACACTATTCCAGGTTTACTTGACATTTACTATTCTTATTTCGATACTATTTCAGGTTCGCTTGACTGAAAACTGTATAGTTTTTATTTGAGACGGATTGCTTGAAGAGCAGTAACCAGTTGCTGCGTTGAAATGAGAGATAAGGTTTGCTTTTGTTCATTTTTGTTCAGGGAATTTTAATGTTTTGATCATATACTTCAATGTGATATTTGCTTTTCTATAGTAGAAGTTTTTTGTGATTGGTAAATTTCTTAGTGCTTCGAGCTAATTTTATACACTTTTCCAGATATGCTTAAAGCTAACGCAGTGAGCATATATTTTCCTTCAGTAACATTTCTAAGTTTTCATCTGTAAATATTGGCATATATTTGAAAGCATTGCAGTATTTGGTTATTAGTTCTAGAGAGACGTTAATAGTGGTTTTTCGAAGTAATTTTTTTACGAGACTTTTTAACTTCTCGAGTTTTGATTTGCTTGATTATATTAATTTTAGTGGCGTAAAAAACGTATGCGTCGACTGAAGCGCAAGCGAAGGCAAGCGAAGAAGTGATTAGTGATGGAAGTGATGAAAGAAGGAAATAGTGAAATATATGGATTGAAATCAGATTTGCTTAAAACATACAGATAACTCCCATTCTTGTTTATTAGGGACAATATTGTTTATTGATTTAGTTGTGTTAAATTTTGCGCAAGAAAGCAGCAAAAGAATTAAAATTATGTTTAAATTCTTTCAAGAAAAAAAAAGATTTCTTTCAATTGCACCAAAACAGAATCATAACTTAAAGCATTTAATTCAGTCTTTTCACATACAAGCAAATAGATTTCGAGCATATTATTTGGAAGATAAGCATTGACTAGCAATTTCGACTATTCCGTCCTTTTGTTACTGTATATGCAATCAGTATTTCATACTATGTCTCATTGTTTTTTTCCATGCTTTGCACTCAAGTTGACAGGTGTTTGTATTGTTACCAAAATAAAATATACATCACCATAATTTTGTCGCATAAATGCACTTCCGTGTAATCCATGTATCGTGACGTATATGTATAGTATATTTGCATTTATCCAGGTCGCTGAGATGCTAAAGTAGCAGAAATAACGGAGAAATTTTAGTGATAAAAATTCTGAGGACAGATATTTCCAGTATTTGCTTAAGCATCTAGTCTGTAGATCGTGTCATTGCTTTTTGAGAATTAACAGATGGCTATCCTTAAAGAATGTTGCATTTCAGGTCGTTTAATGTTATAGAGACGTGAATTAAGGCAAAAGTTTTTTTATCCTGATTCTCCAAACATTAGGGAAATAGAATTATACTAGCTATACTAACATGTTTTAGTATTCTTTATTGTTTTCAAACATGATAAAATGGATGAGCTTAACTTTAGATCAAATCAAGATCAGATCGTGTTGTTTTTCGGAAGATGAATAAACAAACAATAAAACCAGTAGCTAACTTTGGGTGTTGTTGTTTGCGTGAGGATGAATGACGAGCGGTTATAGACGTGCACTCATTTTGCGCAATTTCGACAAGAATTTGATACAACTAAGAAATTGACTTTCAGTTGAAATTGAATCAAACGCAGAACTTTTTTTGCTAAGTGGGGTGTGACATTGAGCAGTGAGAGCTATTGCTTGGTTAGTTTCCAAGTTTTCATTTAAGCTGGAATGAATATTAAATAGCCTGGGATGGTGATTATATGTGCAAACACTTATGCAGTATACATATTGCGACTAATAAATAAGTTTGTAATTCGTTTACGTGTGTCTTTTCAGACATATGGATATATCTTTTGTAATTTTATTGATGCCAGAAAACTGGAAGTTATCGATGAACTATTGTCTACAGGTATTTTAGTTTCTAATACGGATGCATTCAATTTACGTATCCAAACATCAGTATTCGGAGGAATATCACATTTGAAAACAACGTTGGATTAAGCGCACATCTAACGGTCACATATATTTGGACAAAACTCGTTGGTTTTTGATCTGCTGTAGATTTTATATACTGATTATTTGCACTTTTTGGATTTGGAATTATTTATTAGAAATATAGCTTATCAATCAATAAAGAAAGAAATCTACCATAACAGTTCCACTGTTTTTATAAAAAGTTCGTTGTTTTGGTTATTTTCCTCAAGTCATTAGAACAGATTACTCCATCCTAGCTTACGGTGTTTGATAGCAATTAGCAACTTTGAAAAATTTGCAAATGCGAAGTTCATTTGCCTTTTCAAATGTATTAGAGATCTATTTTTTCAGTTTGCGAGAAGTTTAAAGCAAAGCTGCTTACTTGGATACATTGCGATGTTATATTAGCAGCACTGTGCAAAGCTACTTTAATTCCTTTTCGAGAAGCTCGAATTGTTGGATCCAAAAATTGCAGCGATCCAAAGCTTATCAAATGCGTTTGACGATGTCTGGTAAGATGGATTGAAACTTTTAGGTCCAGTAAGTGTACCTAGTAAGAAAAGTGAATGTCGATATTGTATGTATACACAACATTTTTCAGCAGCTGAAATTAAAACATTATTGAATATGAATGTGCATTAAGTTTTAGTTAATTTAGATGCAAGTTAGGATGTAATTACCTAGAAATACGATGTTCCAAGTTTTTGATAAATATAAAAAATTATGGCATATCTTAACATTGAAGTTTATTTCGGAATACTTATTTTGGAATACCTAGGGAGACTACCAAATATAATTGGAACTATCAAATTGCATTTATAAAATTAATTCAATGTTTTAACACTTAATAAGTATTATTGCGCATACTTCTGACTTCCAGTACTGATGTTGAGAGTTGAAAAAAAAAGTTATGTTGTTAATCTGAAATGAATACACTGATGTTGCACTCATTTTCATCTATTTTCAGGTCAGTTTCACTCTTTCAAGGAAAATATTTGTATTTTACAATTGTTTGATAGACACGATGAAGACGAAAACTTTGCATATGTTCATTAATTTGATTTTGCTCACACTGTTTGTGAGCAAGATTTGAAAAAAGCTCAGGCCATTCAGGTAAACTATTCCATGCCTATTTCTGATTGCATTGTAAGATTTCTGCAGATTTAAATTAACACATTACGTAGTTCAAGGATGATAATGATTCCGCAGTGTTGAAACATAACTGAAATATGGTAGCCGAAAAAGTAGTGCAGTTGGATCACCGAGTCTGACCAAGACTAACATGCTTGAATATAAAATTGTTTAGTAGCTAGTACTGGAAAATATATGTACGATCTTGACTGAATATTGAGACAGTTCTAGTACTCATGATGATTTATGAAGGAAATGATGTTTTGTGCATGCAAATCATAAGGAAATCACTTTTCTTTATAAAACGAATTAAGTTTTAGTGTACATATGAAAAATGATACTGTTTTTTCAGAGGATTTATTTCATTCATGTTCTACAGTTTTTTAGATTCATGTAGCTTCAAAACTTATGCGTTTTCCTAATTATCCTGTCCTTGCATATTATGCACGTTTTATCGATGACGGTTTGAAAGACGTACACGTTAGAATGGTGAGAGCGAAACTTGGCGTGCTCCATATTTCTGCTGCCGACAAGAACAATGATATTCCTGGAAGTAGTGGACCGACGGATTCTGAGGATGCAGTGAGAAAAAGTGTTAAATTTTTTTTCCTTATGTTTTTGAATTCGAACTGGATTTAGTTTTCCACAGTTTCGAAGCAAATTAGTTTTATAATCGTAATTTGGGTTAAAATAATTATTCCTTGATTTCGCTGCTTTTTAACGACCATATGCATTAGAGAAGGAGATTTCATGACTGGAAGATCATAGATTCTGTTGCTTGCTGTATTTACAGTATATTCATCATGGAATAACTTGTAGTATGCGTATTTCTGGTTTCAGATTTTAATTTATAGGGGGAATTGTGAAACGATTGATTTTATCAGCAGATTGTTGGCATATCAGTTGGTGGCTAAAGATATCAGGAAGATGGATTCAGTTCTTTTTAATGATTTATATGCTTTTATCGCAAAGTATTCATGATTTGTTTTGCATATTTTATTAAGCACTTTAATCTTAGATATACATTGTTGCTTAATTTCTGTTGTAACAACGACTTTGTTTTGTTATAAGAACAACAGCTTTATTTAAAAGAAAATATGGATCGAGGTAATTGGATTCAGATAACCTTATGCCTCAGACTAACGTTCGGAAATAATTGGCATGCCACAGTGCTCACTCAGGTCATGGAAATATCATTGGTAATATTGAAGATCATTTAAAATTATTATGCATTTGATACTTCGAGCATGTTAAAATCTCTGTAAGTCAGTTTTTCTGAAATTTTAGCTGTCAGTCATTTACACATGTTAATTTTGTTCTTAATTCCCATAATTAAATATATTATTTTTATCCGGGTTAATTTTTTTAAACTTGTGTGATTTTCAGTTCTTAACATATTACTTGCAGTTCAATGTAATTTGTATTAGGTTTTATTTATGATGGCTCACTTATGTCAACTAAAGTTAATACCATGATTATACTTAAAAAATAACTATTTATAAAGTTTTAGCAGAGGAGTGGGACACCATTTTCCAGTGAATTTGAAAATAAGTCCTTCCGGACGTCATTTCAGCTGGAATATGATTTTTTTTTGCCTGCAAAATTTGGCAAATGATATCTGATTTGGATATATTTAACTGTTAAGTCGGTTGTAAATGTTTTTTGCGGAATCTATTTGACAGCAAAATTGGCTGTAAATGTTTTTCCAACTTTTATGAATATAGCTGGAAACGCAATGTAAATGAAAAGTTGGGGCGATTTTATTTTAGTTGCGTCGATTGTTTTTTAAATTTATTATCATGTTTTAGCGGAAAGTTGCCTTTAATTAGCCTTCGATTATGGCAGAAGATTATTCGGTACAGTTGAAGAAGGTATGCTTATAATTATATTATAAGTTTGAAATTCTCTCTCGACAGTGACATTCAACAAATATTATTTAGTTTACTGTTAAATCTTATCGCATATCTAAATACGTTTTATGTAACTTTGTCAGCGATATGAGGATAAGTAATAGAGAACAAGCATAGGCGTCGCATATATGCTTTTATGGTCTTCATTTTTGAGGAAATATAGCAGTACCATTCATAATTTATAGGGAGTTTTTATTCTCTAAATATACATGTTTTCAATTTTAGGCATTCAGAGAGTTGCAAACCAAAGTGGTTGACACAAATCGTCGTTTACAACTTGGTGATTCATTAAAGAAGCAACAAGAGCAGGTTTTTTATCATTACTTCGAGTACGGGATTTTTAGTCTGAAAGTTATTATAACAGATTTCTGATTTGTAATGCTTCGTAGTCAACGATTTAATGGAAAGAGGAGTTGGTATCATTTATCAAACATACATCAGTTTCCTCGAATTGCAAAGGAAATAACTTAGTAAAAATAACTTATTAGAATTTCTTTTTATTATTCCTAGAAACGACGGATAGCAGAGCTAACTAAAACACAGCTTTTGGAATTAGACAAGAGCACGCCTGTATATACGACAATTGGCCGAATATTTGCTAAAGGAACCGTAGACTCCGAGATTGCACGACATGAACAAGAAGTAAGTTCAGGATATTTCAATTTTTTCCCGTTTCATTTTCAATTGCTTCATTGCTTTGTTATCAGAAAGTGCAGCGAATTTAGAAATAACCACTAACGAATTGTTCCATTGCCCCAGAAAGTGACTTAGGATTTTTTTAGAAATGCATAATATTAAATAGATTAGTCGATTGTTTTTTCTGCTTTATAATAGTGTCAAACTGTATTTTAGATTTTGCTACTAGACAAAAGTTTGTCCTTTCTCGTATTTACAATAGCTTTGAAATGAATGGAGTCATCATTCCGGAATAGTGAACTTTGTTTTCCAAAATTTCAAATATTTTATATAAAGGTTTTTCGACTGTTTTGAAGATTTTATTTGTAGATTGTGAAAGCAGAGGAAAAAATAGCTGCAATCGATCACCAAAGAAAATATCTGGAGAAAAATTTAGCCGAATCGGAAAAAAATATTAGAGAACTTGTGCAATCGCGACCATGATGAATTTTATTCTATGTTTATTCAATGTTTACTTTATTTTTTTTATTCCATATTTACTTTTTCGAGTGCGTTGCTTTGTTGGTTATTTCAATAAAGCTTAAGATTTGGAATCTTTTGTCTTTAAAATTTTTATAGTTTATACACTTAGTATTTTCATTTTTGCCACTTCAAACATGATTATTCATTCTTGCTTAGCCATCAGCATTTCTGATACAAATTAGCTGGAACGTAAGGTTTTATTAGGCGAACATTGTTTTTTTGGGTAGAGATTGAGGTAAGGAAGTTTTGTCTCACAGAATTAGCATAAATTTTGCATATGATCGTTTTTCTATTTTGTTATATACCTGGTCATTTTGTCCAACTGGTCTTTTATAACGCTTAGATATTTTATATTAGCTTTAATTGCCATTTTTGGCTTCAAACAATTCATAAGCAATGTAAAGTCTTGAATTTAACTTTGTGTGAAAAGAGATAACATTTACGAATAATACTGGAACAAATTTTAATGAGTAAGTGGAAGATAACAATAAGTGTTGAGACGATCCTTTCCTGAATATCTGTGGATTCATTTGGTTCCTAAAAATGAGTTATGCCTAGTTGAATGTGTAGATTTATTTTAAGGAACACAGTCATCTGTATTTTCTGTTAAATTTTTTCTGAGAGCTGGAGGCATTGCTTTTCTTCAACTATTTAATTTTTAATTATATCCTGTCAGCTATTGATTTGCCTTTAGTTCCTTTCTTTTTTTTTAACATATTTTATAGATTTACTTTGGAAAACAGTGCAAAATGATCATACCGATACGTTGCTTCACGTGTGGCAAAGTTATTGGTAACAAATGGGATGCTTATCTAGGATTGCTACAAGCGGAATATTCTGAAGGTTATTTCAAAAAATGAAATTTGATTGAGAATTCAATTTGAGAATTAAAATTGTCTTGGGTCCAAAATATGATTGTTAGAAATAATCGAAATCAAAAAAATTGAGATGTGTATTGCTATGCTTAGATAAATTCAGTGGATGAATTTTCTCTTATTTTAGGTGATGCTCTCGACGCACTAAATTTACGCCGCTATTGTTGCCGAAGAATGCTTCTGTCACATGTTGATTTAATTGTCAAACTGCTCGATTATCATCCTTTAGAGAAATGATTTCGCTTTCATTTTACTAACTGATACATTTTATCAAACTGTGAATTCTTTTACTATTACTGTTTCTGAAGTTTACATGATGTGAATATTCTTGAAGTTTCAACACAAATAAAAGTTTTTTAATTTATGCTTGGTAATTACTTGAATATCTTTGTTTTGCAAAGTACTTTTATAGTATTATCATCAATATTCATATTACAGCAACATTTCTGATTCGATTTCAAGTATTTTTCAAGTGTAGTAACTTGATGAAATAATGGAAACCAGTTCCAACTATTTCAGATGTTTAACGGTGTCTTTCATTTGGCTAGATTCGGGAAGTAATTTGAAGTTCTGTTTATCAAGTTGAAAACACACCTGCACCTAATGTTATTGTGTCTTTTTTACTGCATCATATTCTCCCAAGTTTAGCTGGGACAAGAACATTTCTATATTCTCAAAATTTCGTCTGGGACTGAGATATCCTTATCCTTTTAATATATTTCACATATTAGGTGTAACATAATCATTTCTTTTGGTTTGATGATAGCATTTATATAAGACTGAAATTGCTATATAGATTTAGTGAGGAGTTTATTTAACTTCCATGTGGAAGATTGTTTCATTGTTTAACAGATGTACTTTTGAGATCTCGATTCTCAATAAAATGTTAATCCAAAATGATCATCTAGTTTGATTCTTCAGGTATTTCTTTTTTATCGCTAAGTTTCGGTCATTATTTGATTATATATCAGTAATTAATTGATTAGACAGAAAATAATAGGAATTTATTTAGTTCAGGATTTGATGCAAAAGCGATATTAAGCATATTTTATCGCGCTTTTTTGATTTTGCAGTCTCACGACATCTTAAATTATATTGCGCGTTTATTTTTTTTTTCACTATTTTCAAGTCAAAATATTTAAGACCAGTTATTTTTTAATTATTTTAGGTGAATTTGCTTCGTACTAATGTTCGTATCGTGATGATTGATAGCAGTTGTCCACCACCAAAATATGAAGAAATTTATAAGAATGATAGCGGTAATTGTACTACTCCAAATACCAATGCTATTTCTTCATTTTCCTCTCATTTATCACCCATAACCACGAACATCAATGAAAATACTGCGCCCTTTCGAATTAATTTAATTTCCTCAGCTACACCTGTATTTGGACCAAACCCCATTGAAACAGATTGTCCATATTGTCAGGTTTGTAATTATTTTTTCTAAACTTTCAAAGTTTCAGTGAAATTCAAACGTAGCATTACATGCTACTCCAAAATTTTTAGATACAAAAATAATTATTGCTACTGTCATTAATTTTGCTTGTTAAGTAAATTTCGTGTTCTCTCCCACTTAATGTCATTTCTTTTACTTTGATTATTTGTAAACAAACAAAATTTGATTTATTTGAAATTTTGAAAAATTATTCATTTTTAAAACAGGCACATATTGTAACATCGGTACAAAGGATAGTCGGTGCATTGCCATGGATTGTTATGGGAATATGCGTTCTGCTCGGTTTCTTACTATTACTGCCATGGTGTCTTTGCTGTGTACCGTTCTACATGGATAATTGTCGAGATGTCATCCATTCATGTCCATCTTGCAAACGAACACTTGGACGTTTTACTAGAATATAAAAATATTGCGATCAATATTATTGCATGTATACATTTTTCTAATAGCCCACTATTCAACTTATGTGTTTATTTATGGTTAGTTTCCTCCCATCAAATTTTAATAAGAAAACCTACATTTCATGCTACATTTCGTTCTCTCAAATTTCTCTTTTACATAAAATATGAACATTTACAATCTATTGATAAAAAATATTTCTAATTCCAATGGAAATTTTTAAAGAAAATTAAAGAAAGGAAATATTACCATATATTATTTTTTTGGGTGCATATATGAATATTGCCATATATTTTATTGCTTTTATGAATATTTAGAACGAATCATAATTTCATGTATATTTCGTGAATTTTTCATTTTTTATCACAAATACTCTAAGCATTTTATTTTTTTAACTGCCAGTTTTCGGCTTTTTCTGGTCAGTTTGCAATCTTTTTTTGTTTCATTTTTAAACCACTTTAAATGTGTACGCTTTCTTGAATTCAGAACTAAATTATCAAATTTTTATTAAGATTATAAACATTTGAGGAATACAATGAAGCTTAACATTGTTTAGGCATTCCTGACGTGTATTACTAAGCTTTGTTGTTTTGTATATCCTAATTGGAAGGCAAAGAAAGCCAAGAAGAGGGATGTCAGAATGCTTTTCAATCGGTATTGTTAAAAATTTCTGGTGAAATCTATAGCTCATAAGCAGTTGATCTATAGGTCAGTAAAAAAGGGATAAATAATGGAAGAAAGAAATTCGAAAGTGAAAAGTAAAAATTATATAAAAGTCGGAGTTGTATAAAATTGTACAAAGCATGAATTTACAGCTTTATAGTTTTATTCAGGTTAGCCATATTATTATGTTTACTCAAGCTTATCCAAGCTTTTATTTTATCTACTAAAAAGTCCTTATAAATATATCATCATCTTATATCTTCCTGTCAGTTTTGTCATATTTTTATCTTCTTGATGAAGTCGGACAATTGTTTTTATTGAACCGAAATTTACATCGTTGTTTCATTATGCGAATTGCCGAAATTCGCGCAGTATACTTCTAGCTAACAAGTTATTTTAAAAAATATGAAATTTGATTAAATCAATAAATGTGAAAAGCCCAGAGTTAAATCAACGAAAACAGCTTCAGTATTTTAATATATATTCTGGTACTCACATTAACAACAGACTCTTTTCTCTAATAATCGCTTGCTCACCACTTTATTACTTTTAAAATGATTGACTTTTCTTTAGTATGTATCACTTAGCGATTAGTTTTTGGCAAAATTTATATTTACTCTAAAAAATTCTTCATTCTTGGGAATGTCTTTCAAAAAATAATAGAGGAATAAACTTTCTAAACATCAATTTTACACAATATAGGGGACTGATCCTTTGATCAGAGTGTTTAAGCATAAGATTTCTAGAAAGTTTAATTGTTGATAGAAAGATTAATTGTTGCTCAAATAAATGAATGTATAAGATATAACTTCTTCATAGGATATCAGACATTTCATTGTCAAAACAAAACAGATTAAAGTTGGAAGATCACTGTTTACTTTTAGCTAATCCTTTTCTTCCTGCACAAAAAATATTCTAGAATGGAAACTACTAGGCTGGTTTCCTCATGTTAATCTCTGTTTCTGCGCGATTTTGTTTGCTTAACATCAATTACAGATAACTGTCGTTATATCATCTTATAACAATAATAATAGTAATAATAACAATTATTATTATTATTGTTATTAATCATTTTATTGTATTTACCTGTCAATGAAATTTAAAAAATTTCAATATGCTGGAAAAAAACAAATGCCAACAGCTATTTTGTTTATTAGTTTGAAAATAAAATCTATTAATTACAAAGAAATTTGCTTTTATCTTATTGTTGTACAAACAAACAACAATTGTGATTGACCCGGCATGTGTTGCTTGATATCAATGACCATACTAGGTGCATGACTGACCGATCGATGAAGTGCTGGTGGAATTTGTCGAGATTTCTCGAAAAATATCCTGTTTAGCAAGATTGTCGTAAAAATACCTCAAACAAGAAAAAAATTGCCGGAAAAGAACTAATCTGCCACTGCTGGAAGTTGAAAAAGATGTAGAATGTGATGAGTAAATTGACTTCTCATAGAGATACATTTACTTTGTTCCTATTCGACAACATAAATTTATTTTAATGTTTTGAAAATTTAACTGAAAACTTTCGAAAGCAATTACTGCAACAATCTCTTCTTGTTGCTTTACTTACTGTACCTAATGAACTACTCAGATGGTGATAGTGTATCGCTAAAAAATTACCGTTTAATAAAATATCTACATTTACAGAAAAGAAAGCTGTAGTCTAATAAACGAAACAATTAATTAGCGACAGTTAAAAATTAAATTTTTTTTCTCAAAAAGTTCATGGTAAATAGTTTAAAATATTGAAATCCTAATAATAGTGCTAACAGATACTAACTCAGATAGTTACTCTTAGCTTTTGTTTTAATTTAACAAAATTTAAAAAACTATCCTCATTAATAGTAAATTACAGTGCTATAAGTTAATGAGTAAATGATTATTTTGCAAGGCTTTTTTTATAAAATTCTATTCTTCAAGTACGATTATTGACTAATTATGTCCAATTAGTTTCAGTTTAAATTAGTTTAAATTTTTTAATTCCAATTTCTGTCCAACAATTTTTTTCCTTTGCGACCTATTTCACTGAGGATGAGTTGTTGCATATCGTGTTATGTGCATTTCGAAATTTTGCTGGAAAGTTCCAATCTAATAATGAGTGGTGTGATGGCGAGGGTGAAAGGTGTCACACTGGTTTGGGTAAAGTTTGTCGTAACATTGTCCTACTAGTACTGAAGTACCATTCTTTCTTATCTTATAGGATTCACGTCTAAATTAATCTAGGTCTGAATAAAAGGCCTCTGTCATATTTCTTATTCGATTATTTGGACATTATTTATACATCCATATTCATTGTAATTTTCATTTCATTGTTGTATTACTATATATTAGCCTAACAATTTTATCAATAATTTCTGCTGTAAACTGAAGTTTTAGCTCTTTATTGTGTCATATAATTGTTGGTTCCTTTTTTTTTCTTTCAACGATAAATTGATTGAAGTAATCTAGTTTAACGTTTATCCTACAAGGCTATTTGCTAATTTCTCATAGTTGAATGTCAAAGAGCTAAAACTTCAATTTGAAGAGCTAAAACTGAAGTTTTTTAAAGAGCTGAAACTTCAGTTTCCATCAGAACCGCTGAAATCAAATCAAGGTTGCTCATTTTTGATTCATTGTTTTGCAGTATTTTGAACTAAAACAATGGTCAAAGAAACGAAATACTACGACATTTTGGGCGTTCCGCCTACAGCAACCGATAATGAGCTGAAAAAAGCGTACAGGAAGTTGGCACTCAAATACCATCCTGATAAGAATCCCAATGAGGGCGAGCGCTTCAAGGCGATCTCACAGGCATATGAGGTTTTCCCTTTTTTATATTGTTATTTGAACACAAAAATATCCTTCTTTCTGATAGGAGTACATTTTGCATTTAGTGATAAATTTTTTACTTAGTTGATTCATGAAGTTTATTACATGAATGATGCAAACATGAAATTCAAGGTTTTATCGGATCCGAAGAAAAGGCAAGTGTATGACGAAGGTGGTGAAGAAGGTCTAAGTGGAGCTGGTGGTGGCGGAAATTTCCATAATCCAATGGACATTTTTGATATGTTTTTCGGAGGTATTATTATGTTTTCAATCCATCGCTTTGATCAAGAATATTTTTTTTTTTACTATCTAGAGTTTTTTCAAATCCAAGGAATACATGAGAAATTAAAACAAGAAGCTTTCCATATGATGAAAATGAAGTACTCCCAGTCTTTATATAATAGAATATAAGATAAGGTTTTGTAAACTTGTAATAAGAATGGGATTAGCTACTTGTACTTTTAGTACCATTAATATATTTCGTGTATATAATATCTGTATATTTATATAGCATTTTCTGCGTTTGATTGAGTTTTGAATTTCTGGAAAACTTTAAATTTTAGGGCATTTCCGAGGAAGTGAAAGAGGTGAACGTAAAGTACGTGATATGATACATCAGTTACCGGTAACGCTAGAGCAATTATATAATGGTGCTGTGAAAAAACTCAAGCTTTCACGTAACATCGTCTGTCCGGAATGTGAAGGTATTGGTGGAACAAAGGTAGAGTAGTACCGATTATTTCTACAAGAATAAAACTTTCATGTCTATGAAGCAAAACTAATGAAGCATTTGATTAGCTTACACATTTTCATTCTTTGCGGTTTTCGTAACTAAAAACATTTTAATTTAAATTCGAACATTTTAGTTCCGTTCTTGATTCCAGGGTTCTGTAATTCGTTGTGAGACTTGTAAAGGTCGAGGCGTACGGATTGAAATTACGCAAATTGGACCTGGTATGGTACAGCAAATGCAGTCAACGTGTAATGTTTGCCGAGGTGAAGGCGAAGTAATACCTTCAAAGGATCGATGCAAGAAATGCGACGGAAAAAAGAAGGTGGCTTCTTTTTTCATATATGAAATTAAAATCACTCTCATATATATGAAATTAAAAAGAATCGAAACGGTTTAGCGTTAATAGGCTTTGCTGTTGATTGGGTATAATTATTTGTTCATTATCTTGAATTCATTTTGTACAGAACTTCCGGAAATCTAATGCATCACTATGCACTGTCAGTGGTAGAATGTTTTAATTGATGACTAATAATGCAAATTAGAATGGAACATGAAAGTTACACAATCCCTGTGCTTGACTTTTATGAATTCTTCAGAAAATTCGTACAAAATTTATCCTACAGTATAAAAATTTACAAATTTTTTTAGAATTAATTGATCAGACAGCATATAGAGAGGTGTATGGATATAATACGTAAAATTGTGCAGTTTTTCATTAAATGGCAGCAGTATCTCTATTTGTTTATCGATTAGTTTTATTTCCAGATTCGAAATGAATCTGTTCTGGAAGTTCACATTGATAAAGGAATGAAGGACGGACAGAAAATAGTGTTCTCGGGACAAGGCGATCAGGAAGTATGTCATAAATTTGCACGTTATCCGTTTCAAATTGAAAAAAAAAAGAAAAAAAGAAAAAAAAAGAAAAATTTTTTTGCAAATGCTTTCATATTGCTGTCATTTTGTGCTCATCTTTAAAAAAATCGTCTATAACTGAGTTTCGAATGACATTTATTTTTACGATGCGCTAAAAGCATTTGCAAAGTATTTCCTTTTTTCCTACCCACAAAAAGTGGCGTAACATTCACCTAATCCGATTGATATCAGATTTACTGTAGAAGCACTTTTATTTTTCGTTTCTTTATCAAGTCTTCACTCTTGATTTGGCGTTGTAAGCAATATGCAGTTCAGGTTGGAATAACTCCTGGTGACATAGTAATCATATTGGATGAGCAACCGCATGATACATTTGTGCGGAAAGGAAATAATCTTGTGATGCAAGTTGATCTCGCATTGGTAGAAGCACTCTGTGGATGCACGAAGTCAGTAGCAACACTTGATGCTCGTCATCTTATCTTTTCAACATATCCCGGTTTCTTTTTTTATTTTTTGGTATCCTTGACTCGAATTTCTGGTTTTTCGAATAAAAGCACTACACTTGATTTTAATGAATTATGATATGGATAAAATAAAATCCCTCGTAACTGCGATAATTCCTTTTTGTCTTAATTCATCAGTGTTCGGAAAATTACCCGATTTTGGTTTCCGTTTTTCATAATCACTAGTTGATTAATACAGTTACTGTGAAAGCATTGTTCTTTCTAGGTGAAGTGATAAAGCATGGCGATATACGCACAATAATTGGTGAAGGTATGCCACACTACAAAAATCCTTTTGATAAAGGCGACTTGCTTATTCAATTTGCTGTACGATTCCCGAGAAAAATAGCGGAAATCGAACAGCTGAAGAACTTATTGCCAGATGGTACAGAACCATTGGTAACAGATGATGCAGAAGTTGTAGAATTAGAATTAATTCATGATCACGGACCTCGTTCGTCATCATCTTATGAAAGTGAGGCACATGGTCCTCAAGGTGTACGATGTCAAACTCAGTGACCACCATTTGTATCTTTTGTAGTGAATTATATAAGTGGTTTCATGGGGAAAAAAAACGGGAAGATTGGGAATTGAAAAAATTTCGTTTTTAAGTGATTATTTTGGAACAAGTGAAATCTGAAATCTAAAACTCTAAGGTGGAGATGAAAAAAATTTTTGTTGATGATATGCTCGGAACCAGGAAAGATATTTCTTAAAATGCATTTCATTCGAAACAGTATTTCTTGATATTGCATATCTTCGTGGCTATCTGTTATGGCTGGCAGGATTGTATGAGTATTGAAATATTTATAATTTCACTGTGGCGTATTCTTCATTGTTCCATATTTTGTCTTACTGATCTGATAAATGCTTAAATAATGATGGTAATGCATGCAATGTATTCGCAGAGTTCTAATTTTTTTCCAAGGTCTTACATTTCAGATATGAAAGAATTAAATATTAAATAAAGGAATGCATGAAATTTTAGGGAAGATCGGATGTTGGGATCACACGTGTACTTTTGATTTCAACGTTTGATTGTTGTTAGAAATAAATCTTAGTTCAATTGAAGTTTCGATGATATACTTGGCTACAAATAAGCTGTTTGGCTATTATTGGTTAAGATGTCAATGTTAAAAGGGATAGTATATCAATCAATCGCCAAGGAGTTATCATCAGGTTTCCAACACAATTTCGTTTCCATAGCATTTCTATAAACGCTGCGCACTTGATGTTCTATTTGAGCTGAGCTTACCGCTGGGTGATGGCATGGAATGCACCATCTGCATATTTTGTAACACTTATAGCTCATGGGACAATGTTAGCAATGATATTATCAGATATGAATGGTTAGAAATTCTCTCATTTTCATCTTTGCTAAAATTTATTTCAAAAATAAAGTTGCAAAGTACACATAGAAAATAACTTCAATTCTAAAATATTACTGATATTTCTGCTTTATGAGAAATAAAAAAAATTGAACAATAAATTCGTCGTAAATTTTAAAATTTAACTTTTTACTGTAGAACATTGATGATATTTAGTGAATTTTCAGAATATATTATGGCAACATTACCACTAATAGATTGGACCGAACGTGAATATGCTGATGTGGAAACATCATTAACTATTGTAATTAGTTTGAGTATAGCATGCTGTATCATTGAAATTGTATTATTAACATTTCAATTACATACATTTATGAAAGCAATCTTTTCAATGTGCTTACATCTTTTGGCAACAATTTTGTTGTTGAAATTTATTGTTGATAGCCATCCATTACATCATTTTTGGCTTGCTTTTGGAATTTTTTCAGTGCCTGCTATGCTAACTGTATGCTTGAATTTGTGCATGGATTTCAAATTAACACAATATTGCTAATAAAATGTACTAATCTAGCAAACTTTCATAGCTAGCCTTATTCTTGACCTTTATTACTTAACCTATCTTTTTATTATGTTTCACAATTCATAACAATAATAGAGTTTTAGAGATCTTTTAGCTTTCTAGCTTATATGCTTATATTACATACAATATATTGATTTCTTTCCTTATATTCATATTAATTGCTATCATATTGATTATTTGTGGATCAATCAATAATTAATATGGAATGCTGATAGAACTATTCAGAGCAATGATTTTAAAAAAAAACAATTTCAAATATAATTTGAGAGTAATTGATGATTTTATATTAAATACAATATTAACTGTTAACTCTGCATCGTACACGTTGCTGAAAACTTGCATCGACAAACAAGTAAGTACTAGAGCACGAACATCAACAAGACAAAAGTGTTGCATTTCGCGACTGTTAAATGATGTTTCAAAAACATGTAACTTGGCCTACAGCTATGATTTCATGGTCATTATGCTCTGGGGGGTGAAGTTTCATCCTGTGAAAGTCAGGTCAGGTAAAATTAAATGAAATATCGGTTCACAATAAGTTTTGACGATATTTCTGTGTTTTTTAATAGCGTATTGATTAGTGAAAATTATGACTTGACATTGAGATTCTTCTCGGTGATTTGCGTTTAAACTTTGGTGGATTTGGTTGTCAAGCTAAGAACTAAATGTTATATATCACGTAAGTAAAACAAATCAGAGACAGTAGCTGTTGTTCATTAAATTATTATTTCATTTACTGTAAGGACTGTATAATGTTCGTGAAAGTTTGTGTAATGTCCATATTTGGATAGTGTTTCTTAGAAGTATCAGAAGTTTTTTATGTATCGGTAAATTAACATGATATTTATTGATTGATGATATTTATTGATGATCTATTCACTAAAGCTAACGAAAATTATCTGACTAATTTGCTCATTCTAGAAACGCTAGCTCGTTTGAAAGTGCCTATCTCAAATCTTAACAATTAACTAATTTAGTTTGTTTAAAAAAAAAAAAAAAGATGACAACAAAAAGACGGAATCACGGACGTAACAAAAAAGGTCGTGGACATGTAAGACCTATCCGTTGCACAAATTGTGGTCGTTGTGCACCCAAAGATAAGGCTATAAAGAAATTCGTTGTTCGCAATATTGTAGAAGCAGCTGCTGTTCGAGATATTTCCGATGCATCTGCCTATGATTGTAAGTGTTCAGATTTTTTCCAATATTTTTCATACTAACCAAAATAACGAGAAAATATTGTTGCATCAACATTTACTTGCAATTTCAGTGAAACTTTTTAAGCGTTACTGAATAGTGAGTTTATCGTAATTTCCAGATATTATTTCTTACTCTGATCATATTTCAGCGTATGCGTTGCCAAAACTATATCACAAGCTGCATTACTGTGTATCCTGCGCAATTCACAGTAAAGTAGTGCGTAATCGCTCACGCGAAGCACGTAAGGACCGTAATCCACCCCCACGTTTTGGTCAACGTGGTGGCATTGTCGGGGATCGTTTTACTCGACCAGGTGCTCCAAATCGACAGTAGGTAAAATTCTGTCATAGAAGTTGTCATGAATTCGTTCTTATTGTACTGTTATTATCAACGCCAATAAAGACTTTCTAATATTGGGCCATTTGGTGACAGTATAAGTTAGTGCATAAGTTTTCTCAATTTTATATGTTTTTAAAATAACGCTTCATACTAAAGGGATTTGGTTGATTTTAAAGATCTGAGCAGAATTCAGGTTGCGGCATTTGACGATTTTTTATATATTGAGATGTTTGGAATGTACTTTTTTAGAAAAGTTTTGACAAATGCTTGCGTAGAATTATTCAGTATTTCTTGTTCCTTTGAAGAATTTTAATGTTTATACAGATGTTCTTGTCGAGGAATGGATACTGATCGCTGCTAATTTTGATTTTTATCATCCAGTCATGTATTTGGGATAGTCTTCTAAAGGGTATCATTGCAGTTAAGTTTATGGGAGTTCTTTAGAGCAGAACTCTTACTGCATTACAGTAATGTGTTTGCATCACTAATTGATGGTTAATTGAGTGCGATTATTAGTTATGATTTTATTAAAAATAAGAAATTAAATGACAGAACTAGAAACAGCAGATTATTACAATATTACAAGATCAGATCAATACAACACAATTAGTACAATAAGTGAAGGGGAATATATGATATTTCATACAGTTTCACATTATCGGGTTTAAACTTTAGCCGCTCCTGAGATTTTTTAATACTCTTATTTCTATACACGTACGGACTGATGTGGTTCAAGATGTAGTTTATATGTCGAAAGAAAGACATTGTGGGGTGCCGATTCCACTGTTAAGTCGTTTCGTTCGTCTTCATCAGTTCTTTTAACCTATAATGAGAGCAAACTATATGAATTTTTTATACGAAGTATGAATAAATTGCACTTTTGCGATATAGATTTTCCCGCTACCAATTAATTATGTTTTAATAAAAAATTCATATAGTTAGTTTCCCAAAGTAGTGGGGATTTTTTTTTTCTTGAAGTTATAATGTGAACAAAGTTCTGAAGCCTCTCTAATTTTAGTTTGCATCTAAAAAAGTGGAATTTGACTGTTGAGTTATGTTAAAATTGAAATCATGCTACTACAGTAGTAGTTTTCATAAAACAGCAATATTTGGGTGGTATTGAATGCTATGTGAATTGCTACCAATGTTGGTACTCAGTTGGTTTTGTTAATTTTGACTATAGACTTTGTGTATTTTTTGTTGAGTTGAAAGGGCTTTCACTGTAATATCAAATAAGGGCAAGCTCACTTTAGGAGAATTCGGCGTAGTTATTGAAATGCGTCGATTTTTAATAGTTTTGTCATTATTAACTTTTTTACCACCTTTCCGTCTACTGATGTGCGGATTATCTTGGTACAAACTTTTCAATTTGTACATTCTCAGCTGCGTGTAGACTCGCTTCAATTCAGCCTAAATTAACAATTGGTACATCAAAAAAAAGTGGACCTCTTTCTTTTATAAAACTCGATCACAATCCTAGGATACATTACGATTTGGTCTTTTAAAGGAAGAGGCTCAGTTATTTGATTCTGTTTGTTTCTCCTTAATGGTTGGCTGCCAGATTTAATAGAATGGTTCTCGAGTCTCAAGAGAGTATGCATAGTTGCATTCAACTTGCACTTGCATTTACAAATCACATTTTCCGTGGGAATTCCAGAAATCTTGGAAACTGATATTGTAGTTATGATAATAAATTTATTTTTTAAATTTCACCTCAAATCCAAAAGTGTGAAAAGAATTTGGCTATAAAATAAATAAATAAAAAGTAACAGTTTCATGCAAACAGATTTCGTTAGGAATCTAAAGGAATTTCTCACCTTTATGTCTTCCGGATTCATGTCAACTATGGGTACTTCTGCAAAATCAATTGTTCCATTCAACAAATTGTCACGAAGTTTTGCAAGCGATGGATGCGCTTTATTGCCAATACCTGCTAACGTTTGTTTACGTCTTGTGCTACCAGGACTAACCTGAAATTTCAAAATTTGAGAGCCTTTGAACTTCCAGAATGAATTATGTAACTCACTGTTTCACAGCTCGGAACTCTTAAACTGGCAGAACAATTGTTTTTAAGATCTGAAAATGCGGATTCTTAAGAGTTTGAAATCTAAAGCGAATCATTAGAAGTTATTATGAGGAACGCTTACATCTTAAACTGAAGTTCTAAATGTTGAATAATTTTAATACAAAGATTCATATACTTAATTTGATTTTGCTAATAGTAGTAAATAGAATAAAATATTGGTTTAAGGTCACATCAGAAGCTGTGTAAGTTTGCAAAGATGCTTATTATTACATTGAAAGAGATCACCTCAAATATGGTTAAAAAACATTCAATTTATTTGTTCAGTTATTTTGTTTGCTCATAGCATCTTACCATTTTGAATTCGTTTTTTCGCCTTCCCTTTTTATTTTAGAACAAGATATAAAAAAAAATTCATCAATGTTAAACAGAGAGAAAGAAAAGTGAATTTCCAAGAAAGCAAATGTTTGAAAGATGCAAACGCTGAAAATTTTTTTCCATTTGAAGAACAAAAAACAAAAAGAGACATCAATCAGAAACTTCTTCTTTCCTTTAACCGACAAATATATCATGCTTGTCACAGTTCTTGTCATTTAATTTTTGGAATTTTCGAAAAGAAACATGGAATTCCATTTCTGATAAATAAAACAAGAAAATTGCTGTCAAGGAATTAATTCGTCTTAATTTACCTACCTTAATTCTGGTTTACTGTTAGCCGTAATATTTACCAGCAATGTCGTAAACAACAGCATGGAAAAAATATCCAGGGAAATGAGAATATTTAATTTTAAGGCCCGTAGAATGATCCAAGTTTAACAGCTTTTCAAAGAAAACATTTGTAAAATATAAAGGTATTGCTGAAGATTATATTACTTTGTTATCAGAACAGCGATAAGAGAATCAAACGTGAACTACCTGTGCAATAAAAATTTTGTTCATATATAAATGGAAAAAAGACCGAAACTAACCAAGTAAAATTTGGGAGCAATGATAATAACAATATTAACAGAAACAGTTAAATGTAACTGTACAAATGTGATTGTCATCAGTGTATCGCTATGTCCCGAATAACGGATGGAGTATCTGAAAAATGTGAATTGTAGAAAGATTAAAATAATTCCACATATACTGTGATTTGCCGAGAATTTTTTAATGAATTGCAATTACATTCTTATCTATTTTATATACAAGGAACAAAGCAAATAAAAAGTTTTAATTTTAATGAAATTTTCAAATGACATCAAAGACTACATCATACTGTATAAAATTTTCATTATCTTCATCCAAAATTCGCGAAATGACTCTCTTTAAATCTCAGTTTTAAAGCTAACAGATATAATGATATTCCAAAAGTATCATAAGAATCAAGTGATCGGAATTGTAATTGTTTTAACTAAGATAAATAAAAATGAATAACAATATAAGGTTATAATGAAAACGTATAGCACAATCATAATCTCGAAGAAGAAGCCTATCTTATTATGATTCAATTAATATAATTAAATAAATCTATGGTGTATAACTAACCTTATTAAATTAGCAAGGAGCGTGACGATCGCTTCCAGACATAAAGCAACTGTAAATTGCCATCGCTCCAGCCAATTACTATTTCGAGCTTTATAACACAACCATATCCCATAGATTAGAAATAACGATTCATAACCTGCAAAAAAAGAACTGAAATCTCTAACTAACCAAGAAAAAAAAATAAAGTCATTTTTAAGATAATTTCATCTTTGTGTATTGTAGCATTTGTTTTTCTAATCCGCTATGAAAAAAGTAGAAACGTTAACTTGAAAAGTGAAGAATGAAAAATAAGAGAAAAATCAATTCAGTTCTTTTCTAATACATTTAACTTATATCTCTTTATTTATTTGCAAAAAAATGTTTACACCTTGCCAAACCAAACACCATGCTTGCATAGGACATTGTGGCCAAGTACTTTTCCAAAGTTCCTGGTCGGCAAAGGAACCGAGTGTCCAAGCAATAAGCCCAGTCAATGTCAATGCTAACAGACATGCCAAATATTTCATCAAATCTTCTTCTTTCACAATAACATGATGGGCCTTACGTACACGATATTCTTGTAAATTCCTTTAATTTATTTCAAATGAAAGATTTCTGGATAGTTAGCAATTACAAGAAACAATAAATCTGTTCATGCTTTTTTAATGATCTGAATTTCAGGTAGTTTACTTTGAAGTTATCTGATCTTGAAACCAAGAAATTGTAAAATCCTTTGAAACTTCTATTCAACAACCCTCGAAATGCGAATTTTTATATTTGCATGAGAAATAAAATCGTGGATTATTTGCCAAACATTCACAGTTTATCGAAACCTTAATTAATCTGCTATTTTTTGTTCAATCTCGGAATCATTTTATTTGACGAAATTAATGTTTTATGTAATTTTGAAACTTTATCAAAAATGCGTGAAAATTTGTCCGATCGGAAATTTTTTCCAACTTGTACATTGCTGATACCTGTAAATTTTCAAAACGATTGATCCATAGAAGATTGAAAAACCAATCTGACGAAGCCATACAGCAAAACAGCACGTTGAAATGGCAGGATTAAATCGATCCAGCAATAACTGCAACAAATATTTCACCTTGTTTATTTTTTCATTTGTGCTCCAAAAATTAACTTAAAAAACTTCACAGTTTTACTTTTGTGCGAATATTTTATTAAACTTACAACTGCATATAGCATAGCGGCACCGAGAAGGAAAATTTCCGTTAAGGCCCAGCCACGTGCTTCATGATGTCTACGTTCCCGGATAACGACCAGTATTAACAAAATGCAAATTGTTGAACACAGTCCATTGAAAAACACCAAAATACTGCGATCATGCTCCGCTGCATCACGGCACAAAGATGTATCGTTGGTACAACATGTGCGGGCATAAATCCGCATACCACCATGTCTCGTCCATGTACACTGCAGAAATAATAAAATGAATCTCGTATTTTTTCTAATCAATTCTAGTGAATTTAAAATTTTCGAAACTCATTCTCATGATTGATAAAATGTCACAGTAATATTAGTATAACTGCACTGTAAAGTAAAGTCAATGATATATATGATTTTTTTTTTTTCAATATTCATTTAAACAAAGGAAAGAAGAAATGAAGTGACTGAAACATGATTTTGTAAGTGCTTAAAAAGACAAAATAATTACATTTTTTGATTGTTCGCCTTTATTTCGAAATGAAAATTGATGATTGTAAAACGACTGAGATTATCTATCAGTGATGAGAAATAAAAAATTACGAGAAGAAATCAAATTATCTTTGGAGAAGGAAGGATAATTATAGTGGAAAATATGTGACCAAATCATTGCACATAAACGAGGAGAAATTAATTGGAATGAATAAAGTAGTCTCGATACAGTAAATACTTTGCTTTATCCTCAAATTAGTTTTTAGATGTTTTATTAAGATATGCAATTCTTGCTTTTCAACTTGATGAAAAGAAAAAATATTTTAACTTCCATTTATGAAGAAAAAAGATTTGAAAATTTATGCTTTTCTTATTAAATCTTTAGGAATTAGTCTGCATTTGAATATGAATTTAATTTAAATGTGTCATTGAGATTGAAAGTCAATTTTTATGAGAAGCAACAGAAGAATTTAGCAATCATTTCTCTCAAATTTTCATTATTCCCACCGCTTTAACAAAAAAAAAAAATTGAAGTTGCCAACTGAAATCAATAACTTGAAAAAAATATCAAAAAAAATATGAATGAAATCAGTGAAGAAGTAAATAAGCCAGAAAATGACCTTCCTCATTTTCGATACATCAAGTGAGACACTAAATAAGACACTAGAGAGAGAAATAAATGAAGGAGTAAAGACCAACCACTAACTTAGCATAGCATCTCGTGATAATGTGCATTCGTTTGTTGTTTAAGCAGCCATTTGGTTTCAGTAAACTTTTTTTAAAAAGGATATTTCCTTGGGTAATATGAAACTTCCTATCATTTGGTTACAAAGAAAAACTGACACAGAAGGAAACCGGAGATAAAAGCATAGCGAACAGCTCGAATAGCTTGCTGTCAATGGCAAACTTTAATAGGCTAAAAAAAAAAAAAAATTATAATTGAAATTCATTATGCAGCTCCTGTTTCCTGATAGCTTAGATGTCAGAAAATTTAAGAATGAAAAATATACAGCTTCTTATGCATGAATTTCCTTTTACATGGTTCCCGTGACATCTCAAGCTTCATTGGTAGAGGAATTTTTTGAATTATGCCGAAGCAATAAAAGTTCTCAAAGCAAAAATTCAAGAGGAAAAAATTTTGAAAAATATAAATTCAAGAAAATAAAAATGAAAAAAAGCCAAATCGATATTATCTTAAGCATATAGCTTGGTGAAAAAGTTCAAATTAAACTAAATAAAATAAAAGAAATTGGATTTAGATTAGACAAGTCGGAAATGGTTTCATTTTATTTCTTACTGAGAAGGTAGACAGACTCTGGCTGATTATAGTAATTGATGATAACGAAAAAAGAAACGAAAAAGGATAATAATGAAAAAGCGATTTTGATTATTCGATAGCCTTTAAATTGTCTTCCATATTTATAGCATTTATTGATTCCTTTATTTTCTTTTATTATTTATTCAGCTAAAAGTGAAACGGAAACAAATGAGATATGGCATTATTTTTGTCAATATTACTTCAGCTATTTTAACAAAGGCACAATTTTCTGTAAGATATCCCTAATCTTGTTCAAGCAGAAATTCTCCCCAAACAATACTAAGCTACTTTATTTTCTTGATCAAATAAGCAAAAGTGCAATATTTCACTCAAAAAAATGATTAGCTTGAATAACCTTTGTATTGCTGCATTGTGGCAAAGTACAAGCATTTAGGTCAAATGGTCGCAGACGTACGATTAGATAGAATTCGAAAGCAGAAGTTGGATAAATAAGCAGAGGAATCCATTGCTGCAACAGGTCCTTCCCTACTTGGCTGCAGTGTAGTTGCAAAACGAACAGTGGTGACGACAAGTTGTAAGCCAAAGGTGAATCCAAAATTAGGGAAGCATTTGCAGGAGGATGAGGCCGATGTGACTGAGGATTCTCAGCGATCAGCTGCGCTAGCAGTAAGAGCTGTGGATTACTGCGCTTTAATTCATGCTCCAATAAGCGATGCAAATTTGGTAATGCTAGAAGGCTTTCACAGTTCTCTTCTTCCGTATGCTCCAATTGTGCTAGCAAAGCTGGAAATGTTGCTGAATGCGTACCTTTCTGACTTGAAAAACTAGGTAAAACACGTTGGATGGATGGTTGTGATGAAGTGAAGATGGGAATACCATTAACAACTGCAAGTGGTGCTACTGTTGAGGAAAAAATTGATATTAATAATAATAACATAAATTTGTCGCCCAAATTTTTCACTAAATTTACAAAAGGAAAATGTTTGGCAAAATTGATGAAGGAATATGTGGAAAGATGATTATAGTTGTAGTAGTAGTAATAGCAACAATAACTTGTTGCAACAATGAAGAGATCAGTGAGCAGTAGGAATAATGATGGAAATAATAGTAATAATGACGTTATAATAATGATTATGATAACAATAGTCAATGATAACAGATAATGCTAATAGTAGTGATAATGATAATTGATGGCTGTTAACATCAGACAATGAAGTAAATACTTGAATCTGTTTAATTGTTCTTTGAAAGGAAAAGAAAAAAAACTTTTCAAGGAGCTATCGCACTATCCAAGAGTACACTTCTCTTCAACTGCATCAATAGAAGTAGTAACACTGTAGTATCATCATAAGATGAAGCATTTGGAAGCGCCCTTCTTCATCTAATCAACACATCTCTTTACTCGCTTTTTTTCACAAGATAGACAAGAAATGCAGCTTAGTAGTTAACAGCCAGGCATCAGTAAATAGTAAGAGTAAGTAATGCTGCTGCTAGCTACACTCATCTTTCAATAGCATTACTGAGCACTTGTCACTGATTTGTCATTGCAGTTATGAAAGTTTTTAAGGAAAAAGAAGACACTCAGATTCTTGATCATTTAGGCATGGAACTGTTTGAACAAAAGAAAAAAAGATGGAAAAGATGTTTTACCTGTGGCTTTGTCAACTTTTGAGCATCAATCTATCGATGTGGTTCCTGATGATCTTATAAGTGTGCAAGTATAAGTCTAATCCTATAGCAAAATGATGGCCAATCTATTTGCTTCATTTACTTTATACTTTTTAAAGAGAAAGATGCGGTCTTACACAAATTGCCATTTGCAGGCGACTTCTAGTATCTCAATTTCATTTGCATCCAAATAGGCATACATAAATGGATGATGAAGAATAAAAAGATGAGGCGAAATTTTTTGGGTTTCGCTCTGATTACTATCTCATTTTAAGCATCACAGCAGTAGCAGTGTAGCACTGCATTTTACTGCAAATTGAAATGCTTTCTGATGCTTTTCACGGCATCTTGTGAGTGCGCATATATCTTTCATCCTTTGTCTTTCTACTTCTTATTTCTCTTCCATTGAATAAACGTTTTGGAAAAAGATAGAAGCTTAAGTCTTAAATAAATTTTAAATGTAACTACTAATAGTACTGCTAAACTTGGAATCACCATAACAAAAAAAACCGGGAAAAGTCTTTCCTTACTATTATTAGTTTATTTAGCAGAACTTTTAGTAATGTTGAAAGTCAATTATAAATATTTCAAAAAGGGCTAAATGATCAAATAACACTGATCAAAATAAATCTTGGCCAGTTTCACAAAATATCAAAAAATTGCAGTTAATTTATATATCATCCCAGGAATGATCTCTTTACCGCGCTGCTGAGTACTTCTAAAAACATGCATTTCAGATAATTCTGAACTGTTAATGGCTTAATAGAACAAAAGTTCTCAATAATTTCACCATAACTGCACTACAATGATCAGTGAGCAAAAGCCAGCAAATCACCTGAAGCTTGAAGTATTAACTCTAATATCACAAGAGAAGAATCAAAGAAAAGTTGAAAAATGAAAAAAAAAATCGTCTTACATTGAACAATATTTCAAAGCCTCCTATTTTTTTGGTTATTGGTTAGATGATTATGCTATAGATCAGTTGATTAAACTCTATCAAAGAAAAATTAAATTCTCGGGTAGCAATCATAGTCACAATCAATCACTTAGTCGATTCAATCAAAATGAGATAAATCCATAACTTTAATCATTCAATGCTGAATTTTAGCAGTTACTCTGAACTAATAAGATATTGTTGCAGTCTTAGCATAAAATTTGAATATGCAGGAAAATCACAGAAAACATACCATGTGAAATAATTTCATTATTTGAAGTACACTTTACTATTCTTTAAAAAAAAAGTAATTACCGACCAAACATAACTAATATCCTCATCGTCATAGGAACCTAGACTTGTATGTTATTATCACCTGCCGTTTATTAGATCATATTTTCATCAAAATATATTGCGTAGTTCCTATGATTCCAGTATTGTGAATCAACAATTATAAAAATAATGGCGTCTATGCAAAAGCAGCAAATTCATACAGGAGGGTTTCTTAGATACTGTCTAATCTGATTAAAAGTATAAAATCCAAGTTAACTTTTCAACATAATTATACTATAAAATCAGTTAAAACTCAGAACCTATAAAAAAGTACTATATGCTATTTCATTAAGCAAATATTTTGACATTCTGAATACCGCTACTTTATTCCTGATTATAACTTCAAAATCAGAAGACTAATAAGCAAAAGGAAACGAAAAAATTGGTTAACAGAAAAAGTAAACGAAAAAAAAGAAACAAGAACAAAACAGAACAAACGCAATCATTCATACTTGCTTTCTTCCTTCAAGTTCAGCAGATGTGCATAGACGTCTCATTACTTTCGTCTTTAATCAAAAATATGAGCTTATCCATTCGCTTTTTATTACCATTTCCTGCTCTCATGACTTCCACTATCGTTTTCATTAAATGTAACGAGCCACAAAGACTTGTTTTATTCATTCATTCACTACAACAAAGTTTTTCAAAAATGTCATAGAAAGCTTGTTTAAATTTGAAATGCTTTTATATATTCGCGCCACTTCAAACTTCATTTTGCATCTATTTAATCTGAGCGTTTCATTGTCACTTCCGATACACGCGTAGCAGAAGACGACTTCTTCATATCAATTCACATAATTCACATAATAAAACACTGAAACTGATCTTTTTTCTAAATGAAAGAAAAAATATGTAATGATGAAATTAATTTTAAAAAATTATATTTTAATTAACTTAGACAGTATGTATTAATTGGCTGAAAGTTTTTTGAGCGACTAAATCACACAATATTAATTGATTAAAGATTTTTAATTATTAAACTGCAACAACTAACTAACGAAATATTTTCAAATAGCCTATAAATATAAAATTATTTGTCTCACCAAGGAAGCAAGCAAAAAGAAATGGAAAAGCAAATCGCGAAACCAGGTCAACACGTTTGCTGACTTCATTGTTACAGCAAAAACATTTATTAAACCAAAAATTTCTCCACCGCTTCTTCCTATTAATTTTCCTTTCCAATAGCAAAGACTGCCTCTGATCCTAAAAGAATTTCCAAAATTTATATTTTACTTTTTTTATTCTCTCATTTGTTCAAAGAGTAAATCAATAGAAGGACGCTTACCAGCCTAAAGGGATAATCTGGTGGACATAAACAAGTGTTAAATTCGGTCCTTTTTTTTTTTTCTTTCTTTAGAAATTCTTGTCTTCCATAATAATTGACCAATGCGTACTCTAACAGAGCTCCAAAAATAAATCCCAAACATATACCAATCCACACATCAACTGCTTTTATATACGACACCGGTGGAAGTTTAGCATTGATACCCGATGCTTGCGTGGTCATTGTAAGCAATGTTGTTACACCTAATGATACTCGAGCAGGAACGGCATCCTGTTAAATCATTATAAATTTTACTTAGAAATCTATTGCAAATTTGTTACGTAATTCTTTGTAACAATGTGAAAGAAAACATTAAATTTCTTAATCGATTTGAAATGGGATAATAAAAAAAAAAAATGAAATAATGAGAACCAGGAAAAAGTCGCTTACCTTATCGAGCCAAAACGAAACCCAAGAGACGACAACCAGCATAATACACGGTACATAAAGCTGAATTAAATAGTAACTAAATATGGCTAGTAATAGACTGAATTATAAAAATAATTTTAAAGTTACCTGTATTCACGACGAAGAAATAGCTTGACACGAGCACAACTGTATTCACCTATAATAGTTTTACGGTAATATCCACAGGTGTACAGTTTGCTCTCAAAGTAGAGCAGACAAATTCCGCATATTCCGCACTGAATTTTTCTTTTTTTTGAAAAAGGATTGTATAGACATGATTGTGTTCGTTATGCTATTTTCTCGACGAATAAATAATAAATTGAGCAAAAAAATAGCGCCAGTTAATTGGTCGACAATAGTACAATATCTACAGCATCTACAGTGTACAATTGGATCGCATAAGCACAGATTGCTACTGTATTCCAAGCTTTTGTTAAATAAGATAAACAGCCCAATAAAACACTGAAAAAACAAAAATTCAGGACAAGCCATGCTGTAATAAAATGAAAAATTAATAGCAATTAGTTCAAACATACTACATGCTTCAGGACACCAAAGTGTAAAATGATGAGGAGCTTGTCCAGTGATATATTGGCCAATAATTAAAAAAATGACAAGTTATCATGCGATTAATATCTTCGAAACTTTAAAATTATTTCAAAACTAATTCGCGTTTGCATATTCTCGACAGAACTAATGGATACCAAATGCAGTATGCTTCATTAATAGCAACCATATTTAAGAAAAACACACGTACCATTGAAGCAGGCGTAACCAATTGGAAATGCCTAAACAAGTGATTAAAACTTAAGTCAAACTAATATAAAAACACATGACAATTTTTCTGAGGCTGAAGAAGAATATTAGCGAAGTAAGCAGTATGCTAGACGAATTATTTTCTTTGAATCATCTTAAATATTTATATTGTTGTAAAAATTGCTAAGAAAAGAACATAGAGATCCAGAAAGCATGGCAGACTAGGAAGGCTTATTAAGTTTGTCACTTTTTGTAGTAGTAAGAATAACTTCAGCGGAAAATAGTATACTAATTTAAATATGGAATCTATTAGAATCCCATTCATTTAAAAATGTAAAACGAAAGTAATCTCAACAATCAAAGCGCAAGGAAAATAACATTAGCGATAGGAATTGATAGGTTTATTAGAATTTACCAAGCGTGAAACAACATCAATTCGCTTAGAGCGTTCTTTGTAGCGTCGGATAAATGGCTGAAAGCACCACCAAGATTGGGAAGGCGTCATAGTAGTCGTTGCTGATAATAGGGGTTGATAACTGGGCAAGTAATCCATATGATTAGCATATTTTGATAACTGCAATGTAGTAGTATCTGGAGAACAATAACAACCTCTCATACTCTATACTGAATTCATATTGCACTTATCTTGACCGCTTTTCATGCTAGCAAATAGTTCCTTAACTTGATATCCAAACTGAATGAAACAATTAAGCTCAACGTTAGGCTTGCACTTTTTTCCATTTCCAGAAGTTGTTAACAAAAATTTTCAGAAGTTGTTAACAAAAAGTTATGGTATAATCTGAAATAATTGTTCAGACTTTCAGAGAGAAATGCATTATTACCACTATTTTATTCTGTTTAATTTGCTTCATTGAGGCCAAAATGACATGTGACAAGACTAAAGTTATGGCGTGCATTTCAGGCGGCCTAAAACGAACCTAAAACGAACCATTCGATGTCCGGTAGTTACATCTTTTCTTGCTGCATAATTGACCAAGGCAAATTCAAGCAATGCACCAAAAATGAAGGCTAAGCAAACACCAATCCAAACATCTATTGCCTAAATTACTTGTTGTCTAGAAACAACACTGCTAGTATGCTGAGATGTTAATGTTAAAGATGATTTAAATTTGTTTATTAAATCCAATTCGGTACTAAAATTTCATTGTGTGATGAGAATTAAAAATTACTGGTTATAATATCCATTCAAACAAAGGATTCCTAATACGATATTTAGCAATTTTTCAGGATTTAGTGCGGATTTTTCAGCCCTGAAATCTTTCAGGCAGATTTTTTTGATATGACAACTAATTTGAGGAAAAAAAGCTACTGAAGCTATAAATGGTCAGCCGGCGACAAAAGAACATCACTAAACCCTGCGAAGATTTAGAGGATTTCATTCATGCTAAATAAATTCATCCAGCTTACGCAGCGAATTTCTCAATTGAGATGCAGTGTGCAAGCAACTGTCCCTACTCTTCACTCCAGAGGTTTATCTACGAGGACCTGGCAAACTTGGACAGTGACAGCGAGATCCTCAAGTAGGTTTGATTGCAGTGCCCCTCTCTTAGATGATGGCCTTGCAAGGCTAATCAATGCTCCATCGCAAGTGTTTAGAATAAGAGTTGTCCTTCTTCTAGGATGATTGTCCAACGGACAATCCTGTCCATCTATAGACATACTTTGACTCTTCGTTGGAACTTGTCTGGCATGGAAGATCCTGCAGGAGCGTACGCCACCGCCAGCACAACTCACAACCTCAGGGATGTCAGCTAACTTTTTCTTATCAACAATTATTCAAATAATAAGCAAATCAAATAAATGAATTAATCTTTCAATTATTCAGATGATTTTTCGAAGCTATGGCTTAATTTGAAAAATATGCAGCAACCTTTGTATAAGAAACGGGGGGAAGTTTACCGTTGATACCCGAACTTTGTGTGGTCATCGTTAGAAGAGTTGTTACACCTGAAAACATTTAAGACGCGCACAATATGCACCAAACTAATGATGCAAATTATTTCTATAAAAACCTTCGAAAAAACAAACAATGGATGATTTTTTCTTAAAAGAGCATTCATACCAAGGGTGACACGCGCAGGCACTGAATCCTTGTCGAGCCAAAAGCTTACCCATGAAACGATGACCAGCATGAATGAAGGTATGTAGAGCTGAAAATTCAGACTAGCATCCAAATTAAATAAAAAAAACAAAAAACACTCAGATGTTGCAAACATTGGGAAAACATCATGACACTTTGAAAGCTTTTGTTGACGTTAAATTGGACCGATGATTCTGCTATTATTCTGACGATGGTCAGATTGATAACAGTAATGATGGATTTGTTTTTATAGTAAGTTCTTGCAGGTAGCTATTTGTAAAAAATGCAGTCCTGCATTTCTGAAGTGTGAATGACACTTCAGTTTAAATTCGTCAGCATATAGCTTTTATTGTTAAAATGTCCACACAAAGGGTGAGTTACTTGGGGTAATGTGTACAACCATTGAAATGAAATTATTACAGAGGGTAAAATGCTTTCTATAGCACAGCACACACCTGCAAAAGGTAGTAGCTGAATTCGCGTCGTAAAATCATTTTTGTCCTCAAACAGCTATATTCACCTGAAAATGTTAGCATAGACACTGTACACCAGAAAAAGCCATGCAAATAGTTTTTATTCTCATTGTATGATTGTAAAAACTCATTAAGAAGCAAAATATACAATACCTGTATTTGTTTTACTTGTACAGTAATCTGTCAGGACATCTTGAAGTTCAAAACTGGGCAAACTTTGCCGTAAGCCTTCCTTCTGCTGAATCGGATTCGTCAACTTCCATTCATATTTAATATCGTCAGTAGTGTAAGCATCTTTAAGAGTAGAAAAAATATAAATTTCAAACTTTGCATACGAGTCATATTTAAAAAGGTGTATGTATTAAATTTAAATTTTGCGATATTTTAAAGTGATGAGCTAGTGCAACATACTGAAATCATATTTCCTATATTTTTGAATCTCAAGTGCAGATAAACGATCAAGAAAATATTTTAAACTATCTCTTACAAAAAATAATGGACGATTATTTCTTATCATTCCTTTCAATTGTCCATTAATAAAAAATGCGAACTTGGTTTCATTACAACATGTCTATGATCTTAATTTTTTTCCAGATCAAAATTTATCATGGTTCCTTACAATTCAAGCTAAATAGAGAGGCCATACTAAAGGAAGCATAAACTTTAAATCAATCGAAATCATCTATTAACAAATAGTAGAGCAATCTTCCAATAAAATGGTCCAAAACTGAAAAATCAGAAAAAACAAATTCCAAAAGAAAATCAAAACAAATTCTAACATACAGCTAGCGAGATCAATAAGACATGTTTGTCGATCTAGTGGATAATACTCCAACGACATTGGACACGATAACACTAACGAAAGCCTGCAACAACAGCCTCAAATAACAATGCAAATTTTAAAATTCTGGATGAGAAAAAGTGACTGAAATCAAAAAGACTGAATAACAGTATTGCACAGATTTTCAAAACTTCGAATCAATTAACTAAGCAGCTTTATGATTGCTTCGTATCCTTCATAATATTTTTCGCGTTGAAGAAAAACTACAAAATTGGATTGTAATAAGCAACAAAAAATTTACAATTACCTAACACTGTACAATATTTGACCATCTGGATGTATTCGAATAAGCACATTAGGTTTGTCAATAAGATGCCTTCTTGCTTCTCTGCAAAATATTTTTATCAATTTATATATTATCATAGAATTAATAAAAAAATTATCGAATTGCAGAAAGTCAGTGTGATTATCCTCATATTTCATACTCATTCATTCAATATCATGTCAATATTACTATCTTCATGATAAATTTTATTCACTGGAAATTTACACAATTCAATTGAATATCCTCTTTTTCTCATTACAGTTTCAAAATAGCGAAATTTCTTCCTGCAGATTGACATTTCGGTATGATTTTAAATCAGTAATGAAATACTGAAAGATAATAATGGTATGATACGAAATTCATGGGAATTGTTGAAAGTTGTAGTTAGATGAACAATTTGCTTGCATAGCTGCATTAAAATCTTTAATTCTACACTAAGATACAAAGTGAAACAAGAACGATTTTTTGCTAATTTTTGATAAGTTTTTGAAAATCATTTTACCAAAACTAACTTTTCATTTTGGAAGAAAGTGTCCGGCATCCAAATTTGTTGTGTTAAATCAGCCCGTTCGCTGGCTGCCAATACTACAAACGGTGGCACTTGAGTATTCTCGTCCGCCAAGCGTTCATACGCCAATCGTGCATCATTCCATTCCTCTCGAAAGGTGAACTGTGCGCTGTATTCCATGTTGACATCATCAATTTTTGAAATCGACCGCAGATATATGTTTACAGAGACCATTACCGGACCACCCGTATCTAAGCAATCAATTTTCTTAGATTATTTCATGTTGTTACTTACATTTAATGCTTTTTTCAGGTTTACCATAATTAAATAATTTTTTTTGAAGAGTGTGCCTTCTCAAAAGTTATTTAGTACAAACATATGTCTATTATTCTCCTGCATACTTCAAGCATTTCATATGCAATTTGCATTCTATGTTTTAGTATATTTCCAGGAAAATTCACTAAAAGAACTTAACGAACAAATAGCAGTTTTACTTATTCGTTAGAGTTCTAAGAACTTTGTTTTTTTTTTTTTTTTGATATGTTTTTGCATAATATTGATTTTCGCATCTTCGATCTCTTTATTTCTATTTAATGTTATATCTTTGAAACAGATTAGTGCTTATTCGGTTCCAATAATTCATAAGGATCCGTTTTTGAAAAAAAGTACTCAAATCACTTCTACTCAAAGAGCGCTTTGCAGGATAATCTACTAAGCATATCAAAAATCCCCAGAGAGGTTCTTCTAAATAAAAAGATTTTTACGAAAAAGTGTCTATTTATAAATATTAGGATAAATATTTTAAACTATCTACTTGATGGCAAATTTGAATTTGCCAGAATTAACTTGACAAATAAATAGATCTGAATAATCACAATTTAATGAAAGTAGTTGGAGAGGGAAAGATGGGATTCAAAACCTAAAGTTGACATATATTATGTTTCATGAGACCATCGAGAAACTCACGCATTGTTCATAAGTGAAATCCATGGCACAACAATGACCAAATTTATTTCCTGAATTTTTATAGCTTGAAAATATTTTAATCAGAAGTTATTTTGAAAGATCCACATTGCAGTTTGTTATTATTCACTAACAATGTTGATTTTTGTCATATGTTAATCAATCATATGATCGAAGCATAGAACAACTGCATATTTTGGCACATTGCCCTTTATCTTTATTAATCTATGCTGAATTTTCGAAGTTTCTATCAAATCAGCTTGTCTCCATTTTTCCTATCGGAATTTCTAAGATCTATGCTAAAGTATGTAACATGTAACGATCAATGGTGATCGGTCTTTTTTTTTTATTTTTTTTGGAAGTCTTAAATATATTTGGCATTAAATTTCACTTCCATGAGATTGCAAGAATATGTTGATAAAATGTTTGCTATCATGTAGAGTCAGGAAATTCATTGGATAAATAATTAATAATGAAAAACTTTCATCTGCATCTAGATAACACGCTTCTTATTTATTTTCAAAGTGTTTCCTTACGCAGTTTAGCTCAGAAGTCGAAATTAATTTATATTGCATCAATAACTTATTTTAATGCAAAACAAAGAAATACTTCTTAACGATGTTTGTTGACAGAAAGAAGAAATTTTCTAATCAACTGCTTTTAAAATTTTCAGTTAAAAATTTAAGAAATCCTATCATGGAAGAGAGAAAAAAGGAAAAAGAGAGAAGATACAGCCTTTGGAAACGATAAATTCAAAGCACAGAACGGTACGAATAAAAGCAAACACAAAAACTTTTTACAAATTCAGCATGGGCAGATAGATACGAGATCAAACAAATTCGCATACAAATATACTTGTAAAAAAAAATTATGAATTAATTATATAGATTAATTTCAAATAGAAAGGATTATTTAAAGACAAGAAACCAAATGTTTGCAGGAAAACATATATTTCTCAAAATATTAAAATCTATTTCATTTACACAAAATTACTATTGGCATACTTGAATTTATTTTTATATCTTTTATTAAATTTTAAATAAAGGAATGTCAACAAGAGATACGTTATCTGTTGTCTGAAGGAAATTCAAAAATAAAATTACTTGGATTTTTGAGATAACTGAGAATAAATGTCCTTTGTCTTTTAAGTTTAAAAAATTTTTGGGCAAAAAATGAAATCTATCATAAAAGTAAATTTAAACCAAAAGTCTGCAGAATTCTTATCTAAGTGAAATTATCATTATGAAGTTTCAAATATATCTTCTTGGTTCACTAATTTAAAATGCAAACGACTTGACGGCAAAATAAAGTTAAGGGAAATGTTAATGTGTTAAATATAAAATAAAACATTTGATATTAATTATGCTTGCCTTCAAAAGCGATCTAAATTTAATATCACGTTCAAAAAAATCAAAAAAAAGAGAAGTCCAAATAAAATCCTATTTAATGCATTGTGTATAAAGTTCTAAAAAATTACGCACCTGGCCAAGAAAGATTACTGCCACGTGGTCGTACGCGCCAATCATAGTCCTTCAAAGTTTGTTCAATGATCTCTTGTTCTTTTAACTTCTTCTTTGCCATAACAAGAATTAGAAGGGTAAAAGTCCAGCAAATCGTAATAGCATTCATAATTGTAAGAATTTTTCTGAAAAAGAAAAAACTTTATGAAATATGCATTCACCTATTTTTTTCCGTCTTCTTTTCTATTCCGTGCAGTAAACAACAGCCACAAAGAAAACTTGCACAATCTCTAAATGATCTGCTTGCTCATTTTGTTTTGCAAATTGAAGTATTAAATTACTTGACATGTAATGCTTGTTTAATTTTCCATCGTGAAAAATTAAATCTTCCGGATTAAACTAGAGACTTATTGTTGCAACTTTACCGGAGTACACTTCGATGAATAACCGAGTAATACGAAAGAATCTCTGAGAAATTAATAGTTGAATACACTAACGTATTTAATTCCTTGTAACCAATTACTTATTCCCTAAATGTTATAGAAATAAGGAATTTTAAAAATATATTTTAAATTTGCAAAAATCATCAAGATATATCTATGGTATCAATACAAACAATAACGATCGATTGGCAGTAGTGAAATATTTCCGGTCTGCCTGGTATAGCGTTATTAAATATCCTTGTCCATCTACCGTATCTTTTATAATTGATTCCGTATTTCAACGAGGTATTTAAGCTCACATGTTTTGCCTAACTTACTCTTTTAGTACTTCCGGAGCTATTCATTACAGTAGTGAAAGCAAAATGATGTAGAATAAAAGCAAAAGAATATCAGCTGGATGAAATAGGCAATCAAGAGATATCACTCCGGGCTTATTCAATAAACCACCTGTATGCGACAGCCTCCCTTTTCCGGTCAAATTGTCAATGAAGTAGTCACTTTTTTTAATGGTGGAAAGCTTTCTCGGCTTTCCAAAATGCAATATCTTTCTGCTTGCCATTAAGTAAGTGTCTCCATGCCTGTCACTTAGCTATGTCACCCATTTCTTTTACCATATAGCCAACAGCACACCAATTAAGGTTTATACCCAAGCTTAAGAAATTGTTGCTCAGCTCAAGAAGTTGCTGTTGCTTAGCTCTGTATCCTCTATTCCTTTTATCATATGAAAACATTACTAGTGGCATTAATCTATTAACGAAGTTGACAATTTCATGTGGTTGCACACTTTTATTTAAAAATAAAAGTCCTAAGTGCAGTCACTTCTCAGACTTTCTATGTTTTAAACCTAATTTAGACGTATATGGTAATACACACATTTGCTTATATACGTGTATGTATGTATGTATATATGCTGTTTGTCTATATTTATAATATAGTTCAGTTTAGCTCTTGAAATCAGGATTCGTTGTATTAAAATGAGTTCAATACTCTGCAAGCGTTTATGTCTATTGCATTAAATGAGCATCTGCAAAAGACCTGTCAACATTTCTCTTCAAATAAAGCAAAATTAATCGAAGCTAATGTAGAAATGATTGAGTAGAATGAAATATTTAATGATCTGACTGAAGCATGATTAAAGCGCAGTGTATTATAAAGATTCTACATATTAACACAATTACTAATAGTGCCGGGAAAAAGGCTTTTCAATAATTCAAAATTAGCTGATAAAAAATTTTTAATGTCACAAAAAATATCCATCATTGCATAAACGACATATATTCTTTTTATCAAAAATTTTCTCAATTAAAAATCTTCCTCTGTCTATAAGTCAAGATGCTTCACATAAAGCTTTTTCTCTGTAATTCATTTTTCTCACTCAATTCACCGTTTCAGTAATCATCATGTTTACTTCTCAATAACTTCCCTTTCCAATTGTTATCGTTCCTTAAAATTACATCTTTTCGATCATTACCATCTTTTTAGCACTGCTTTCAATAGTTGGAATTAACGTACTGAAAGTATAATTTTTTCAAGGTTTTCTTAAATTTTTATGCAAACAATTGCATTGCGGGATTAAATTCAGCTTGTATTCTCGTACAACTAGAACACAACATTGGCCGTTTAGTTCTTCCTTGCCAAGTACTGACTGATCACCACTCACTTCTGTAACTAAAGTTACATTTGTAAAGGTTATACTGAAAAATTGTTTCATTAAATTACAGAAAATTCTTTCAAGCGTCCAATATAGATTTCGTTGATAATCACCTGATAATTCCATTCTCTTCTTGATAACCCCGCAATTTTCTTTTTTTAATAAGTGAAAAAATTTAAAGGGTTGACAATACAAAAGACTGAATTAAAGGATTTTTTTCAAAGGAAACTATTTTTTTCTTGTCCCAAATTTTAGTGATAAAAGAAGTGGAATTTTAGAAACTAAAAATTTATATTTTATTCATTGAATGTAGAAGGTTTAACTATTTTAAACATTAAATCACTTTTAATCAAGTTCTCTGAAACACAGTGAATGATTTTTAATGTCTTAACTAGCAGCCTTTATTGGTTAATGACTTTTTCCTGAATGTTGAATAAATTATGAAAAGTATTTTGTGTCTGAAATCAATTGCAATAGCAAAAGTCTTTGCATAATAACAAAGGTGCCAAGGTGAATTTCCTTCTTAAAATTCACTGCATTTTTACCAAATGTAATTTTTTTAAAATTATATTTCAACTGTTATCCGAAATATCAGAAAATGATTTCTAACAAAGTCTGTGACATTGAAATTATATTTGCAGTGGAACAAGTGATTCTTGTTGATTCGTTTTCTACTTCGACTTTTCTACTTTATTCAATAATATTTTAAAATTAAATTAAGGAGTACAGCACTCAGATAAATTGATTTTTCTTTATGGCTATATAAATGAAATAATGGTGATATTCGAATACGAAAAGTGCGACGTGAAAAATGAAGTTGATGAAGTTTCAAAATATCAATAATTTTCAAAAAAGAAAGCGAAATCTTCTCAGTTATTTCAATTTCAGAAATTCTTTAACAGTTTTCTTTATTGAACAAAGAAATGCTGATAGCACTACAAAAGACATTTGATTAGCTAAATGCAAAGGCGATTTGTCAATTAGATAATAACTCATTGTATCGCAACTAACCATTTCTGTCCCATTTTCAAATAAGTCATTTAATCTGAATTAATTAAAACTTTTAGGATGCTTATTATTTTAATCTACTGACTTTGTCTCTACCATACTAAAAAATAGTATGCAAATTTTCAAATTAATAGCAAGAATAAATACTATAAGTTCAATAAGAAGTGGAAGTAAATTCTTGATTCAGTTGTTGCTAGAGTTGACAAAACAATAATTTGCATCGAATTCTGATAAGAAGGAATATGTTTGATATTATAAAATTAATGAATGTATTAATGATCATGAATTGAGTCATTGTTTAAAGCAAAATACTTCTTTGATGTCTATAAGAGAGTACACTTTAAAGATCGGAATGCTTCGAAATGTACTAAGCTGATTAAATGCAAGAGTTGCGAGAATTAAAACAACATTACCTGAAAACACTTCAAATCACAATTTCAAACGACTGCAATTGCTATGCTGATAAGACAATAACATCAAACGAGGTAGTTGTACACTTGTTAACAATATTATCATTGATACTGCTGATAAGAGACTGAAAATTTTAAATAGTCACTAAACTGAATAGAACAGCTAATTATTTTAACAGATGAAAACGCTATTTCATTTCGAAAACTTCGCCAAAAATCTTTCGTTTCCCTGGGGACTAAAAGCTAAAACAATATCCTGCCACATTGGGAAACACTCCGTGTGGCTTGGAAATATTGGCTCTTAGAATGAATTACAATAATTATAAGTTTAAATTTTTTTCTCAACCTTTTAAGAATGGAATTTACACTTCGTTTGTTGCCAATCATAATTCTGAAAATGTAAGACATAGCTTAAAGTTCAGTCTTTGATGCTTACGTAGCTCTAATTTATGTAAGCATTCTTTTCAACAAATATCAATTTATTACGCTCGACAAAAACAAATTTCTTGACAAATCATTTCTGGAATTTCTGCAAACTAACAAAATTTCATGTTTTTGCAAATACAGTATTTTTGTTTTGCATGAATCAAATGAGTCAAATAATAAACGAAATTATCGCATGCACAAATTTCCGATTTCTTTCATAAAAAAATGGAAGACAAGCTGGATTATTTATAGGTATTTTGACACTTGGTAACTCCATTCTTAATCATCGTTACGTCAAAACGTTAGGTGATTTGAAATCCATAAGACGTACGATTATACAATCATCGAAATTGACATAAGTGGTTGCATACTGAGAATGATTTTTGTCTCTGCTATTAAAGTAATTAATTTTCTCTAGCAGAGCAATTTTCTTCCAGTAACTCATCTCATTACTTTCTTTGTCAATTTAATCAACCTTCTGTAAACTTCACCACTTTAAGTGTCTCAGTATTTTTCCAAATCATTCCTTTTCTGTCTAAGAAGTCGGTCTAATTTATTTATCGCTGTGTTCCTTGATACTTTTGAAAATTAATTGAAATTGACTGGCGTAATCGCTTAAGATTATTTTAATGTGGTCGTGAACTATAAATTTCAGAATGTGTAAAAAACGTTCAGCAGACAGGTTCTCTGCTAATTCTAAATGCACCACTCTGGTGGCAAACATTTAAATGGGACAATATCTTTTGGTATCACAATTATCAACCTTAACAGAAAAAGGACCCATATAATCGAAACAATTTATGCGAATAGATTACCAAAAACTTTCAACACAATTCGAACATGTGAGAAATTATGCAATGCTACTATTTGGGAAATAGATGAAGACAAAATTTATTTGAAAATTTAAGTTTTTTTCTTCGATTATATCTATATCTATCCCTTTAACATTACGATCATAATTTTTAGTTGAAGTCGTTTTCATTCCATCTCAATAGCCCCGCCTGATATTTAAAATGCTTAATAACCAACATTAATATTCCTTTCTCCTAATTGCTCCGATTGTTTTTCCGTAATGATTTCGCTTGGTAAATCATGGAGAAATTCGTGAATTTAACTCCGATACCAATTTGTTATAGTGCATTATTACAATTTTATAAATAAATGCAATGCTTATATTTCCCAGAATGTTTTGAGAAATTTAACGAAGTTAATGATCCATACCAATAAATGTTAATTTTTAGATTCTGAACATCCTTGAAGAAATTGATGATGCTAGATTGTCATAAGACAGAGGGCATAAAGAATTTCCAACTGATCATTTTTTATATCACTCGTACAAATCAATGTGCAAAAAATGTTACTGTTACGAATTACATGAAACTAAGATGGCTTCAAAATTACTTTGGATATAATATGGTTACTCAATTCGTAATTTTCATATTTTTTAATATTATGGAAATTTAATGCTAAAAAGATACTTCTAATCTTTGATCAAAACTGAGCTTCAGATATGTTAATAATCTGATCAACAAAAGAGATGTGATATTCGCCAGTTTAGTCGACCAATTTGTGAAATTTCTCGAGATCATAATTGCTTCCATTATATCACACAGAAAAAAAAATTATTTCAAAATTAATCAGAAATATTTTTAGATCTCATATTAAAAATTTTTTTGCTTTCGTTCGTTACCCGATTTCATCCCTCCTTATATTTATAATATCTTTATAATGTCGTTGTAATGTCTTTCTTTCAATAATTCAAATTTTTGAAAAATTAGAAAAAGAATCTCATGCACTCTAAGTGTTATAATTTATAAATTGCAGGATTTTTTTGAGAATATAAAGCACAACAAAATGAATAAAAATAATAATATAACATGAACACATATTATATCATTTTTCATTTGACATTAGATAAAATTAAAAGTGTTCTAACCAAGAAAGATTATTCAAGGGAAGAAAGCAAAAAGATATACAATACATTTTACGACATAGTATAAGAAATCAAAATATAAAACATTTCTTTCATAACAGCACCTTGAGCAACTTCCTGTAATTTAAACCTCTTTCAATAATAATTAGCGATCGCAACAATAAAAAAAAAAATTTATATATATAAGGAAAAGCAATGAAACCAGCTTAGAAAGCATAAATTTTGATTACATACAAAAAAAAATATGAAAATAGCGCCAAATATATTGCTGTGAAAATCACAGTAAGATAAAGTTATTCGCCTGCAAGATAGTTGCAGATAAATGATTACGCAGCTAAAGAACGAGGATAATTGGAAGTTAATGACGTCAAACTATATAACTATTTTAGCATCACGAGGACAACTGGAAGTTGATGACGTAAAATTACACAATTATTCTAGCATAACATCGAGAATGCAACAAGTATCAAAGAAGCAACTAGGATTAAATGACTAACAAATGAAATTTTTTCATTTCTATACCATTTGTGAGTGCATACTTGGACAATATTCTGCAATATCTGATAAATATGTTGAATAGATATTTGAGGAACGATACATTGTCATCTCACATCTCGTCCTCATTATCGAGATTTCATCTTCGTCTTGACTTCATGAATTCAGAATTTAAGCGCAAATATCCAGACTTGACTAAAACTAAAATCCTAAACTTTTATGAAATTTCAAGCACTAGTGATTAATCATGAGACAAGGATCCTTTAAAAGAAACAATGCACTTAAGCGCAACACAATATACAACAACAGGAGAAAAATCCCGCGCATAACAGATCTAACTAATAGATCGGTCGTTTTGTTAATTATGATTTATAACGAATTATTCGAATTGGATTGAAAATAATGAATAATGAATGGTAATCAATAATAATTCCGACTGAAATTTAATTGAAATTTAAATGAATTTAGCGTTAGGCTGTTTTACTGATGATACTTTGTCATTTTTTTCCCAAAAACATTTTCCAAAATTCAACTTCCTTGAAAATTTGAAATTGATATAACGCGCAATTTTAGTTTACGCCTATGAAAATCAGACTTTTTTCGGAAAGCCAATCAGATTGATTGCTAATCACATACATTTCGGTAAAGTAGTACTTCATGATTCCCGCTTCACAAAAATAAAAAGTGCAGTTCAAATTTAAATCAACAACGCCAAACGATGAAACTAAGAAAGAAAACAACTGAACCCGTATTATGAAGCGGCGTTTAAAAAATTATTATAAAATGCAAGTACTAAAAGGACTTTGCAGTCAAGCAAATAAAATTTAAAATTCGAGAAAAAAACCGAATCAGTTGGTAATATGGACACAACAAAAGTGCTAAATATTAAAATTTGGAACTGACTGATTTGTAAGAGGCTGATTTGCAAGAAGAAATTATAGCTTTCTTGAGGAAGACCAACGAACTATTCAAATTCTGATCCAAAATCAGGAATACGAATGTCATTGTAGCCTTTTAGCCAGTAAGTTATTTGCTTTCCTTTACCCTTCATTTCCACTTCACCGCGAAGCACCAAATTAAATCCCGGATCCTCCTTGTCCAGGATAGTTTTTGTCTGACTACTCACGTGGATCCGAAGAGCTATAAATATTTTTCTTTTCTTTTTACCCAACAAATATATAAATATGAAAAAACTGATTAAGAAATTTAGAAGCAAATAAAAACTTTTCTGAAATATATTTGAATAATGAAACAAATTTACATGTCGATTTGTACTGAATTACGATAGTTTCTAGATCTAAATTTTATGATGCGGGTCACGAACCAAAGAAACTTACGCAGACCAGTACTTTCCATTCGACTGCTCGTATTTACTGTATCACCAAATAAGCAATACCGTGGCATTTTACATCCCACTACTCCAGCAACCACTGGTCCTTGAAAATATATGTCTTAAGTGTACAAAACCTTCTTTATACGGGTCAAACATTTTCTAATTTTAACTTGAAAAATCACAGAAGGTCAAAGTAATAAAATCCCTCAAAGTCTGCCAACTAAACTGCAAGGACTATTCATTTTGGGAAGTACGCAATCTGAGCAACTTCTAAGCAAGGCTGTTTAAAAAATTTCTGGAAGAGTTTAGATAAGATAATAAGATGTCTTAATGTCGAGCATTAGTTAATTAGATGATCCTAACTGAATATCTAACCAATCGGCATTCATTAATGTTTATTTGAATTGTACTAAATTTCTCAATAGCATGCTTTGCCCATTTCAGCATTAATATCATTCTTCCAAACTAATATCGAACTGACGCCATTTTTCACAAAGACAAAATGCCCATGCGCATCTAATTACGACAAATTTAACAGCTTCTTGAAGTTTAAAACAAAAAGTTTTAGAAACAAACCAGAATGGATTCCGATGCGTAGCTTCAGTTGTTCTTTGGGCCGATGTCTGATCACGAAATTCTTCACTTTATGTAACAGAGCCAACGACATCTGAGCAATTTGTGAGGCATGATGATTGTGCCGTTCAGGTAGACCAGATACTACCATGTACGCATCTCCAATAGTCTCAACCTTATACACTTTGAAATTGTCCACAATACCATCGAATGCCATATACAAATCATTTAATAGTGTTACCACCTGAAAAAACAAGTTCAACTTTCAATAACAATCGATTCCTTTTGTAAAAAATTATAATTGGTTAATTCTGATTAAACCCAAACTATCCAGAATTACATTAAAGAAATCATGCACTGGCTCACTCATATACTTCTCGATGCCAAATGAAAATCATCTCTCTCAAGTAGCACCCATATTATTCTAATAATCAAGAAGTAATTTTATTGATCAGTCTGCTTGAAACTTCTATAGCAACTAATTTTATTGATCAGCTTACTTGAAACTTCTACAGCAACTGTTCAGCTTAGTAGTTTCTACATAATTTAATCAATACCACAACAACCATCATGAAATATATTTTGACCGCTGATACGGATAGATAATAATGAATTTTGATTCACAATTCTGTATCAAAAGCTTATCATTAAAACTTATCCCATTACCTGCATTGGTGTAGACATTGATGATAGTGCGGTAAAGCCAACAATATCAGAAAAATAGATAGTGACACTTTCGAATGCTTCTGCTTGCACAGCGCGTCCACTTATCAACTACAATTCATAAACAAAATTAGCTAAGAAAACACTTACTGCATAATGATTCTGTCTTTTATATTCCGACATAGCTCATAACATAATGATATCAATGGACTCTACAACCAGTTTTCACAAAGCCATGAAATAAAGCGTTTACCTGATCAGCAACACTACGAGGCAACAACTGATGCAAAAGATCTTCAACTTTCTGCTTCTCGGCAAGGTATTCCTGTGTTCGTTCTTCTACCAAACCTTCCAGATTATTCGCATACTGTTCCATACGTTTCAATAAATTATCCACCACATTAGATGTTTCATTACTTCTAAATCAAAAGAAAAAATCAAACACATCAATGGTTGGTGTCACATGTGATAATATAACTTTAAAAGTCAAGGAATGAATGGTTCTGAAATTTCAAAAATTAGTCCAATCTTCTGATTTCCCAATAACAACCATTAGTATTCTTGTAGTCATGACAAACTGATCATTCAGTAAAGTATCGTTCGAATGTATAATCATAAGTTAAAAAATTTCTCACAAACTCATACTGGCTAACATAAATCTTGAACTGTCATTTTAGATGAAAATTAGAAAAAAACAAACTTATTCAGTGAGCGAACCACTTTTCGAATGACGGCAAAATCAGGACGGTCTTGAGACTCTTCAGCCCAGCAACTGATCATCAAATTAATTAAATTCGGTTCAATCTGGCCATCGATTAAGGCACTTTCTGGTATTTCCGGCCTACACAACTCCTCACCAAATGCTGGAGCTCTTTGCAGACGTTCACAGATTTCTATAATGCAATTTGATTTCAAATTTTTATGTAATTTTGTCAGACAAAAAATTACAGATGCATTTAAAAAACAAAACATATGAAACGCTCAAAATACGAATGTTACTGATCATTTCGATTTCTACTGTCGCACAAATTCACAAAATTTTAATATATTTCAATACCAAAATTTGAATGACAGCCATACCTTTTGGTGCAAGTTCAGTGGTCAAATAGAAAGCACCTTTTCGAAACAGCATTTCATGCAGTATTATAGCAAAACTATATGCATCACCAGCTTTTGTGCCATTTGGTCGATACGCATTCGGATTGCGCAATATTTCTGGTGCTGTCCATAATTTCCCTACAAAACAAAGAAGAAACTTTCAAAAAGCATAAAGCATGATAACCAGTCAATCACCGATGTATTTCAAAAATGGACAATGAAAGGATCTTTACTTTTGTAAAAGGCGTGCTCGCCGATTTCTTCGATATTTTCATCCACCATGGCATGTAATTCGTGAAAACCGAAATCGGTAACTTTCAGCACAAATCGACTATCCACAACACAATTAGACGACTTCAATTTACCATGAGAACCAACAAATGTATTATGAAGAAAATGCATACCCTTTAAACAAATTTTTGCTTATTCTGTAGATATCATAGTATCACACCCGCTAGTAAATTTTCAAGAATGAAAGTAAAGAGGAGTCTAACCTTAACTAAGTCGTGCAACAATGAATACTTCATCATTTTGTCTAGCTCAATTTTTTCGTTTTCCAAAATATCTTCCAAAGACCCTTTGGGACAATACTCTTGAACCAGACAATAATGTGGACAATCAACACAAGCTCCAGTAAATCTGAAAGCTTTTCATAAATTCAACTGAACAGAATTGTTCATGCTCCCAATATCATAATGTTTCATGTTATGCACAACACATGAAAAATTTGTATCGCGAAGTAGAAAAAAACTAAAAATTGGCAAACGTGGCCACAGCTACTTGCAATTTGCTTCTTATAAAATGCACCTGGTAATATGATCATGTTGCAAATCCTTGATACGCTTAAATTCCATAAGCATGGAGCGAGTCAAATCTAGTTTCGGATACTTCTTTGGATCAATATTCAACTTCTTAACTGCAACTATTGTGCCCTAAAAATGAAAAATGAAGATTTATGCATATCAGAAAACGAAACATCGAATATTTTCCGCCGTTATGCAGTGGAATTTGAAAAGTTTAGAGTGAAAACGAAGACTATCATTTTCTTAAATTTAAAAATCGGATTCCTAAACATCTAGAGATTTCCACAAAATGACCAAATTCACCTTATAATTAGCAGTTTTCGTATATATTTGTACATTATTTTGCATCTGTATTGTTTCCACTGAACCTCCACTCTAAAAAATACTTCGTCGCATTTCAAAAAACAAATCTCATAAAAAAGCGCGAAAACGTTTAATGTGACATTTATTTAAAATGAAATATGCATATAACTACAGTATCCGTATCAAAATTTATCCGGTAAATCGTCATAAATAGAAAGAATACCCCAATACTAAATCCAGCAAACGACAATTTTCGGTTACGTGACGAAAGACTTTTCTTGGCGTGTAAATCGAATTCATCTTCACCGGGTGACTTCCTTTTCGGATTGGAAGCCGAAGAAAGTGGCGATGGAATCCGATTACTTTCTGCATCATATTCACTAGGTTCTATACCTTCACTGATCGTTACATGCTGCCCCGAACGTGAAATGGTGTCGAATTTATGATCAAAATCCTAATAATATGACACATTCTTGATGATACACTTTTAAATTCAGAAATACTTTCTATCTTTTATTGCATATGATCCTTAGAATGTACAGCTTACAGCCTAATATTATCTGTTATAGTGTATCCTAGATTGAATATCTTAGCAGTTCTTCATAATATTAGCACGCTCAAAACACTGGAACATATTATTTGTACCTTGCTGATATGATTTTGAATTACATTCGTTGAATCTTGCTGATTTGAATTTTTCTTCCGAGTAAACAAACTTAATTTCCGATCGATTAAGGTTGAAAATTTCCGGGTTGCATTGGAACTGGTGCTCTTCTGCAAAAATTCGCGAATTTTTCATTTATAAACAATAATATTGCATATTCTAGAAATAATTCTGCAGAAAGAGCAGTTCAGCGTATTCCATAACACTGAATGATATTTCATCAATCCCTAGGCAATTTCAGTTTTTCATTTTGAATTATAACGAATTGATTTCTTGAATTAAATCAATAATTAATATGGGGTTATGAAACAAAATGTGTCTGAAAATCGATCTTACCACCAATATTTATGCTGATTAAACAAAGCATGTCTGTTATGCGTGCTTTTGTTAAGATTGTTAGTTGATTTAAATCATTTGTTAATATTGCAAATATTAGCCATTGGTGAGGAAATCAACTCCATCATTACATATATTATTAAAAAAGAATGAATCAGTTGTAATCACATTGAACTGATTTGCAATTCGTGACAAAAGAAAAAGATTTCAGGTCCAAAAAAGTGAAATAAAAGAGGTGCGCCTGGGGGCAAATATACAGTGCTTAACTGCATAAGAGACATGTGCAACAAGCATTTCAAAATGATATATATTACGAAGTGCTTAAAAACATTTCGGCACAACACTTTGCCACTAGAATAAAATTACAGTTTCAATTCGAAATTGATGAAGACTAACCCTTACTGCTTTACCACTGGACACTGGCGACATTTCCTAAAATTACCATCGGATATTGACTTTTTTTACTAGAAGTTATCATATACATTCTCAAGTTATACTCATGAGCATTATGTTACAACATTATGCTCAAAATACTCAAAAGTATTCTGTCACAACATTTAACCATGAACAAACGACGCTTATTAAATTCTCTAATCTCTTCTATTACAGTTTATATAAAATAAAATTTAAATGGATCGATGCGCATCTTTTCGTTCTAAAAAAATTTTAATAGAAGTGAAAAAATTCTTCTACATAATCTGCAACGCATCTTAAAATAATTCAGAATCCGTACGATTAATAAACTTAATAATGGTAGCCTTAATTAAAACTTCAGCTTTTTCGCCTTTGCACTTATTTTTTCGGGCGCTCATTTTAAAATTAACAAACAAGAGCACAGTTTTCTGAAACACTTTAAAATCTATAAAAATTAATTATAGCCATGCGAAACACATGCCAATTTCATGGATTAAAGATCACGGCATAAGAATAATCTCGCATTATGCGACAAATAATGGTAAAAAAATTTCCCCATATATGAAATATTTTTGACAATTTTTCAAGTTCCCAGTCAAAGCTCCTCCCGTAAACTTTATATTCATTTAAGGAAGAATTTAAAAATGAAATTTTAAGAAATCGAAGATATAAACTAGACAAATAACGCAAAATGCTATTATTAAAATAACTTCGGTCAGTTCGCGAAATCTTGCATCAACTCTTAATCCTGTTGTGGAAGCGCTTTTATTTAGAAAAGCTAAGATAAATAAGAATAAGCTAAGAATGGATCAGTGGAAAAAAGCATCCTATTTGATGGATAGTTAATCTAAATCTATAACAGGTACTAATCTAAAGCTGAATTCTTCTCGTGCTTATCTAAATGCAGATATATATATAATTGGGAAAATTTTGTGAATCTAAATTTTCAAAAAATAATTACTTAGAAGAATAGTACCTAAATAAGATTAAGATTCAAATTTAGCTCATCATACCTCTTTTATATTATAAGAATTTTCAAGAAACATAATTAAAACTATTTATAGTAACTATTAATCACACTGCGAATTGCCATAGACAATACAGTGATTGCTACCTATTACAGATAATAATACTATAGTTCCTCGCGGACTACAAGTTTCTTATAAAATTAAAATTAAGCTTCCTTTCAATCACTCAATGAATTTGAGAAATAAGAGATCAAAATAAAATCAACTGACACTCTATACTCTATTTGCTTTCTACATATAATTTTAGCGGAGTTTTATTGGAAAATTTATAATTTTCTTTAAAATAGATTAAAATACTAGTTTTTAAAAACCTGAGCAACAAAATTCGTACGTAACAACTTCAATTGGTTAATTACAAAAATTTTTTCGAAAGAATGGTTAATTACAAAAAAAAAAATTAAAAGAAAAAATTCGTCACAAAAAACTTATTACAATATACCATTCCTTTGAAAATCGAAAGAATGCATAATGTCACTAAACTTCTGCATTTTTTCCCAGTTAGACTGCTAACATGAAAACTTTGGCCATTAACATGTTTTCAACATGAATATATCATGTAAAGAGTAACGGATTTCTCATCAATTTAAAAAGTAATAATTCTAACAGTTTCAAATTGAAATAAGTTTCTTCACTTGAATCAAGACTTCATGAAGTTTGAAAAAAAATATGAAAATCATGAAAATTTAAAAGAAGTGCAAGAACTCAAACATTTTCGCTGCCATTGGATACTCCGCTATAGGATCGGAGCAATGCTTCGGATTCAAAACTGAAACCATGCAAATGTCGCATTCGCCTACTTTTCTTCTTGTCCTTTTTCATTTCGTCACCGTCTAAATCCTCCCAGCGAATTTTCCATGACATTGCTGCCAATTCAGCTTCTAATCGATACCGCCTGAAGTTAGCACTGGCAGATTTTGGAACAATTTGAAAACGATAATAAATAATTATCAGAATGCTCCCATCCTAAATTTAACCCAGCATTCCTTCTATCTGTATGAATGTCTGATTTAGATTTTACCGAAATTGTTAAGTTTCTGGAAATCTAAAGCAATTAATGTATATCAAAATATTTTTTTATAAATTTCATGGAATATTACTGATGTACAATTTTAGAAAAATTGACAAGGACTAACCTCCAGAAATAAATAAAACCAGACATGAGAATCAAGATGAAAATAGTGGAGCCACTGAGTAGATAAACATAGAGCGGATAACCTTCAGGACACTTTGAATGATCCCAGCCACATATTGGTGAATCCTTCGGTGGACTACCACCAACCCAATGAAATTCTGCTACTTGTTTCAATTCATTTGATGCACCCGAATAATATGCAACTTCCTAAACGACAACTGGATGCTTCCATTATTTTCCATTACTAGTAAGAATTTTCTTAAAAACAGTAGAAAGGCGACTGTTATTATATGATGGCTGAATCTGATTTAAAATTTAAAACTGAAAAAACTAACAACAAATTTATCTTGCTGTGGGTCCAAGTCGAGTAATGAATAATCAGAATAACGGTCACCATTCTCGTCTATTGATACATTACCCGTAATACCTGAAAAAACTAAATATTAAACATCGGATAATAATTGAACAACTTGAAAGACTCACAGAAATTTTGCAGTAAAAATTGCTGGAAAAATCTCCACACTACAAATAAAAATAGATTTTTTGGTAATGACAGTTTGTCAAAATCAGAGTGCAGCACAATACCTAAGGGATTAATTTCTGCTGTTGTAGAAAAGTTTTCACTGCACGTCCATTAAGTCTTCATTATCAGCAGTGGCACTTTGCACTGTTAGGAAGAAACTTTGTCTGCAAAGTCAAGGCAATATGTCGCCTTCTTTTGCTTTTTAATTTGAGAAAAACATGCTTGAAAAAACTGATTTGATTTCTTTTAAATACTTCAAATTAAAATGAAATGTTCCGAAAATGTGGTGCACAAAAATGGAAATTTCTTAGCAATCGTTGACTCCTAGAATTCAACTCTATTCTGCTCTGGAAAACTCTGATAACAATTAAATTTTTTTATCAACCAGTGAAGCGGAACATGCATGCTCACAAACAATATGTTACCGAACGATAAGTAACCACTATTAAAGTAATTTTCTTGAACAAGAAGCTAGAAGAAAAATGCCTTTGTGGAGGATGAAATTAGTTCGAAGGAAACTTGAAAACGGCATACTTCTCTTTTTATCTTCAGTGTTTGTAAAAGTGAACGAAACCTCTTAGATGGCAACAGTAAGACTTCAAGGACCTATAGCGAAAATGAAATTCCTAGACTTCTTATAAAATATATAACTCCATCTGCTCATAATATACGGAAATACTTACCATAACGCACCTCAAATTTTCACAAGCTACATTTATAAAATCTATACTAAATATAAAATATTAAATGTACTAAAAAAAATTCAAGCTAGAATCACTTACCAATAAAGGTTCGACTCCACATTTTACTGGTTATATTGTATCCATTACGTGGATCCAAACCCTCAGTGAGTGTTTCATTCAGCGCTATCGCATAGAGCAGAAGCGCATCATAAAATGCGCTGATAAAATTATTCATCTATAAAATACATAACATTTTGCATATTCACTTCAATTTGTAAAAATAAATTCCAACGAGAAAAAGTAAGTGGCATGTAACTTCTAACATCTAATACAGGTTGCTTCAGATTATGTTTCACATAAGATTTCACATTGATCGGCTTAACTTAGCCACTGAATATTTAAAGATGAAAAAGTCCTTACCTCATACTCTTTGCCCGTTTTAGCGGAATAATTGTATCTTTTCTCCGCACGTTCTTTCACGCGTGATTCGAAATCTTCATATTCATCCAAATCACTGCGCCGCAATGAAATTGTTTTTAGTGCCTGATAAGCTTTTTTTGCTTTTTTATTTTCCATAGATGTTGTATCGTTCGATCGCAGCCAAGGCCTTTCTGCATGCGATCTAGAAGCAATAAATTTCGTAAAAAATTTGAAAAAATATGGCAATTTTTCCAAAAGTGATTCTCAAAAATATTTGCTAAATTTGTTATCGAAACTGAAACTGAATTACAGAATTTATAAACTTTATGATTCAGTTTTAAAAAGCAGAAACGGATAAAAAAATCTGAAAAAGAACAAACCCAGTAGAAACATCGATATTGATGAAAACATATTCTCCAGATGTAGCCATACCCAAATCATAGGCGGCGAGCATAATTTCTCGGACAGTATCCGGTGAGGCACATAATATTATCACTGAAAACTGAATGACATTTCTAAATAGCAAAATCTAGAAAGTGCAAAAAATCTTGAATTTACCCATTTTTTTTTTTGCAACGAATTGGCGTACAAGCATTATAAGAATCATCACACAAATCCTTCATTATTTTTGGATATTACATTAAATTAGAAAAAATAATCAAATCTTTTCTGTTTTTAATTCTAATGAAAAATATAATCGGTAAAAACAGAGAAAAAAATTTCCAGATATTTTTGAATTTCTGGATGAAGAAAGATTCAGATAATAGAGAAGTGCAAATAGAAGCTGAGCTGCATGAATCACTACTAATCCACAGGTGATAAAACAACGATAAGAAACAATGCGCCAAGAGTAATCAGTATTGTTTGCTAACAGGATGATAAAATGAATATTTGACGCAGAAGTCGTCATTCAATATGAAACTGTAGATACAGTAAAACTGTAGAATAAACAAAGTAAGCAGAAAAATTTTTGATTTTAAGTCACCAAGAAAAGAAACGAGTTTCTGGAAGAGATGTGGTTCGGATTTTTGACGATGATTTGATAAAAGTTCGATCGTAATCAAAGGTAACAAATCATTTAGAAAAATACTATAATCATTTGAAAAAAAATGGAATTAATAAATAATAAAGAATCCAACTGAAGCTAATTCTGGTATAAATTAATGACATTTCCTCTGCAAAATTTCTTTCTGCTATGATTATCGAAATAAAGGGAATTCATCTGATTTGTGAATGATGAACCACGAAAGTTTGGAATGAAAATTTTCTTTATCACAAATGATTAAATATTTTTCGTTAGCATGGAGATAAAAGAGAGCTGAAGGGACCAAAAATTGGTAAGAAAGAAATTCAAACAAAAAATCTATTCGTTCTTTATAAACAAAGTTTTACGGATGATCGTTTTTATATATCTTCCAATCCATCTACAGTTATCAGCCTTCTTAATGCTTAATTTGTGTATTAAATGACTGTCAATTACTTTCAATGATTAAAAGAAGGCGACCCGCTGATTCTAGATTGTTTAATTAATGTCTTTTAAGCGGAAATCAAATCTGCCTCACAAATCCATAACACAAAATCTATTTCATCTAGCTCTTCCTATCAGCATAATATTTTATTTTTTTTTTTGTAATATTTTTCTTGTACAACAATTTTCGATAAATGGATAGTTTCGAGAAATATCGAAAAAATACTGATAGCCACATAATTACGACACTGCAAGTTAAAAAAGCATCTTTGATTGTTGAAAATAAAAAATGACATTTTATAATTCAGTTATCACAGCACAAATTTCATACCTCACCTTCATTCCCAATCTTTTTTTCTTCTAATTTAATCACAACTCGCCATTACAACAAATTCATCACAAACTTCTGTCCGTAAAATGATAACTTCTAATACAAATAAAATATTCAATTCCAGTGTTGGGAAAGGAATGAAACGAAATGAAATTGATGAAAATAATTGGGACATACATGTATATTAGAAAAGCAGTTTTATTTTGGAGAAGCTTCGATAACAGCTCTCATCACTTAATTATTGCTTTAGATTCAAGAAATCATTTTTGAGCTAATGTTACAGCACTTCGGCGAATTGAGAAAAGAGAACAATTGGAAAAAAAGAGAAAAATTGGAAATTGGAAAAGAAAACCTCCAAAATAGTATAGCAGAAGTTTCGAAGAGTGTATGAGAAGGATGATAAATTTGAAAAAAATTTAAAGAGTCATTAAATTCAGTTAGCCAAGTGGTGGCATATTTTTTTGAAAAAATGATGTCCAACTCAATCATTTCTTCAAGACAATGAAAAAGGAAGAAATGTTTTCGAAGCTAAGTTCAGGCTCATAAATTAGCCATTTAAAAAGTATTTAACCAATTCTGCAACAAATCACCTTTTTATTTGGCCTTTACATTTTACAAAAATCTTTACAAAATTTTCAAATTTTTCCTGAAAGAAAAAAAAATATAAGCTATTTCAAAGAAAAAGGAATATGAAACAGCCTGAATGAACTACCTAATTTATATTCAATGCTATTCAATGGAAATAATGCGTAATGTGGCAACCGAACATAAAAAGCATAAAAATCTGAAGAATTTTGGAAGCCAGAGCCAGTCTTTGGAGCATTAGATTGTTCTCTGCTACATAAAATGACAAAATAATAAAAAGTTAAAATTTTTCATCATTCTTCCATTAAAAAAAGAAATTGTAAACAGTATCAATTCATATTTTATCTTCTGGCAATGGAGAAATAATTCGCATTGCTGATAACAATTGATGCTAAAAACAACTGATACATTCCAAAGATCTCTTATCTATGGCACACATAAAAACAATTTAAAATTTGAATTCTACCGGGATTGAAGTGCTCATTGAAATCTCAAAAACATTAATTTCTCATATAAATTTAAAAACAGGATGGACGAATATGGTTCATATTTAACTAATTAACTTAAGACTCAATTATAGAAGGCGAAAGAAAACACGTTTTTCGCACAAAGAAAAACTAAATCATTAGCACCGAAAAAGAGCAGGAATACTTCCATCGATAAAAGAAAAACAAGGATAAATTTTATGTCAAAAACCTTCTCTGAATCTTTCTTTAATATCTCTATTCCACATTTCCGGAATAATTACCAGGAATCTGAAAGTGCAAAAAACCAAACGGCACTATTTTAGCTATGTATCGTCCAAATATCGATCACGAAGCAGTAGTATATTCGAATAATACGAAATTTGGAAAAGTGTATGATTTACCTTATGTTAATCAAAAAATTATAAATATAATGAAAATGAAAGAATAACAAAACGCACCATTCGCAAGCTCTGAAACTATTTTCAGCCAACTTTCAATTTCACCCGGAATTCGAGCAATTTCTTCATCGAACGCCAACGATGGAGTTTGGATTTTCCAGGCCTCTTTGAAATACGCACTTTTTTCGGTAAAAAAATTTTTGATCGCATAGAGAGTAAAATAACAGTGACTTGAAACACTTTCAACAACCATTACTTCACCATCTGCTAATCTCGGTCGATTCACAGCTCGACGCTTGTCATGGTACATAAGAACCAAATTTTGATAACCCAACGATAAACGTGACTCCTGGATTAGCAAGTGACCTCGTGAGCTGCTATGCAACTCAGAATCGGAGACAGTTCTTCTATTATCCCCATCTATCGATGAACTTTTTTCAAATTCTTCCCGATATGCGATGAGCTTGTACATACTATCAGCCATTTGTCGATAACTGCCTTGCATTCGGGTAAGGAACGGGTATGTCTGCCGATCACCGAGATTCGACACCATCCCAGCAGTAGTGATTACAGGTACACCATGTCCGAAAGCAGCGGTAATCTTGGATGCGGTTGCTAAACTGTAACTATCCGCAAACCCAAGGATTGCATCTAGGCGATGCGAACAGTAAGCTGTTACAACACCAAGAGTTGCGAAACGTTCCGCCAAATTTGCATTTTCCGAGAATTTCGAATCATGATATGTAAAGTTCAAGAAGTCTTGACCAATCTTACCAGATCGGATCGCATCCATCACGCTGATATCGATTACAGGACGTGCTTTCGGCATTGTAATTCCAAAATTATCGTTGTTTGATTCTTTTTCTGGCAATACGACGAGAATATTAAAGGGTAGTTGATGACCATTTATTGTGGAACGGCGAGTCTTGTCGCCAATAACCTGACTGAAAGTTGTTCGGACGAAGTTACCAAATAAAGCGATGCTTATAATGAGGGAAATTGTAGTAGATTTTTTTTTCCTAGAAAAAAAACCAAAGTGAGACCGAAATTCAATGATTGCTGTAATGACAATGGCAGATGCTATTAATGACACTTGTAGTGACGGACCAAAATCTACCATTTTCGGACATTCGATTAGTGGTGATAATATTAAAAGGTGAAGCTGAATAGCAGATGCTATTAATGATACATAGTGGAGATGTAGCGTCCTTCTGGCTAGTCATACAGTAGCAGTGATTACTATCTCAGCCATCTGATGAAGCAGTGCCAACAGAGAGCAAATGATTAATACATTTTCATCAAAACGATTAATTCCAGCAATGTTTAAGCCCTTCTGGGATAGTTTAGAAGGCAATAATTGTTGTCTCAAAAGAGATGGAGAGAGTAACAACAATTGGTAGAATTGCCGAAAACGCTGAAAAACAAGCAACAGTCAAAGCTGATTTAAGCAGTCAAAGCTGATTCCAACAGTCAAAGCTGATTCCAGCAATCAGAGCTAATAATTCCAGCTCATTCTCATCAAAGTTCCAGCAGTGGTAACGATAAACGTAGTTGTGAAACATAACAACAAATACGAATAATAAACAAGAATAACAGTATTGGAATCTCTTTTCTTTCCCTCTCCCTCTCCTTTTTTTTTGTTCGGTAGAACAAATATATTATGCAGGAACCTGAAAATTATCGATAAATGGTAATTTCATCAATGTCTTCTGATTAAATCAGAAACAATAAAGCATAAGATATTTATAGAAATGATAGAATGAAAAATGATCATAAAAAATTCGGCGCAAAAATGCTATTAGAAGGAAATTGAGTCCAAATTGACAGAAGCCTGATTAGACTAATTTACAGCTGTAACGATGTATCCAAACGACAAGTATTGACACCGAAATTATCATTAATTTTATCATTACTGTTTGTTAGCAGTATGTTGAATATGCTACAGCTATATTTATTATCTCAGAACCTTTAAGAAATTATTAGTTTGCTAATGGCTATTCAGCAATAAAAACTTCTTTAATGATATCACAGAAAAATCAAAGCAAATTTCTTATCACTAACCGAGAAATTTAAAAAGTAAAACAAAAGATAAAAAAAACTATCCTTATGCGGGGAACTTATCGCATAAAAAAATTCTTTGGTAATCATGGAATTGAGAGAATCATAGTAGCGTAAGTAAAGAGATACGATGTACGACACTTTGCCATACTTTATCGATCACGTAACATCCATCAAAGTACACGAATACGAGCCTTCACGCTATGTAATACAATAAAAACTTTTTTATCCCCTAATATACATATTTATCAATAACGATACAAATACGCAGCAAAGCGCAGCATGTGCATCGACATGATACCCGAAAGCCATCAGTCTGTCAGTAGTGCCATGCCGCTGCTTTCTCGCTTTATTTTTTCACTTGTGTTTACATTCATTTGTATGTGAGTGTATGTGAGTGTATATATGTCTGTCGCTACTAGTATATGTATGTGTGTGTATGTCCAACACATACGAAACATTTATCATAGTGCAAACTTTGGAAATGTTGTTGATAAAGTAGTAAGATAGGATAATTGGTGATGATAATTGAATGCTTACATTTTTACTTATTATTGTATTACTTGAACATATGAAGAAGAATTATTGCACCCATAATTTTCTACTTATGCAAGGATTGTAAGTAACAAAGGTAAGAAATTAAAATGTGATAGTATCAGTTTAGTATCCATCTATAAGAGCGATACATACTTGATTGAAAATGTGGGTGCATAGAGTTTTGCCACTTCATTATTAAAGCGAAAAACGTCATTTACAACGATAGACATACAGATTCAGGCATACAAACTACATACACATATATATAGTAATAGCTGTCTTTTATATATATCTTCCAATCCATCATCAACATAGCAAATACCCCAATATACAACAAGTCCAGATATTTACAGATCCTATCAAACGAGAAGTGAGAAGTAAGAAGTGTATTGGAATTTCAAGTATGACATTTAAAATAAGGAATGTCTGAGTGATAATGTGATTAATTTTCTTTTCTTTTATTGTTTCACATCAATTCTTAGCTTTCCTTCTGATACAAGGACTAAACATCATAAAGATTTATGGGCCGAACACCATAAGATTGCAAAATAGTAATTAAAAACATTGATCAGGTAGATCAATTCTTAGCTTCCCTTCCGATATAAAGACTAAGCATCATAAAGATTTATGGGCCGAACACCATAAGATTGCAAAATAGTAATCAAAAACATCAATTAGGTAGCTGCTCAAGATAATCACTACATTGAAGAATCATTAGCTTCATTATTCCTTTTGCATTCGATTCAAACAAAAAATATGTATTCTGGTGAGTCGTATCATGATGTGTTAGCTCACACATTACATTCATTACAACATCAATTCATGATGATGGAGAAAGTATTGATGGAAACGAAGGGAGAAACAGAAGATGTTGTTGTTTGTTATCATTGCGACAACAGTACGAATCATTAATTTGAACTAAGATGTCATGTCCTCTGTCACTTTCAATGTCTGTTCAACAATTTGGTCATTGCGTTCTTCCAACCATCTGCATCAAAAAACCAGAAAAGGTGAAAGATTGATGTAGATGTACACGTGATAGAAAGCAGCGGAACGACTCTTTTTTTCATAAGAAATCATGAACGGTTAAAAAGTCGTTAAAATCTTACTACACACCATCAGGTAATTTTTCAGTCGACATTAACATTTCTGTAAAGCAATTAATTTAGCATAATGATCTACCAATCATTAGCTCCATTAATATATCAAATAAATTTCCTGTAGATTTTAGAGAATTGCGAAAAATTAACTTCTTTTCTTTTTTAATATATTGAAAAACAGAGTACTGAATTTTTTTTGGATAAATGAATGGTCTCCTAATTTTTAATATATTAGCTGGAAAAGAAATAGCTCTTCCTGTTTCCTACTCATTGCATCACTGCCTCAAAATCCATGTTTAAATTCTTTTTTAAAATTACTGAAATAGCTATGTGAATTGCATTATTCATGCTTAATCCTAATGTTAGTTGTGATTGTAAAAAAAAATTGACTGTAAGAAGAATAATTACAACTACAGTAATGAGAAATAGAAGTGATGATGAAAATCCTAAATTCATTTAAAAAAGTGGAGATTGAAGAAGCATTAAGTAGCTAAATAACTATAAGGGAAGATTTTCAATCTACGCAGAAATTCTCAATGCAGCATATGTGAACAATGCAAAGCTGTGCAAAAAAGAAGGGAAAATTGATATTACCGAAGCAATAAGTGCAAATTTTAGCTTGTTAGCATTGGGTTGGCTGGTCAGTTTTTTGAAGGAAAATGCTTTTCAGTGCCATTTTACTCTGAGACTTTGAGCTATTCTCAATATAAATCGATCTCATTTTTCTTTTTCAAAAATTTTCGATATTTCTCATTTTTCGAATCGAAATCTAAAAAAATCTATTTTAAATTTCAACCAAAAAATAAAAAATCTGTTTTGCATTCTATTCTATTGCTTTGTTTAATTACATTCTGTTACAATCAACAAAAAATTATTGTTCTTTCAAACATTTGCTCATAATTCCGTGAATTACATATGCACAGGAATTCGAGCTTTCCTTAGGTAATAAAACGACAATCTGGAATGAAAAAAATGGAATAGAGTAAAGTAGTATCCATCTCACGATAACCATCCGCATCATACCTGTTACTCATTTGAGCCAGATCTGGCGGTATTACGTGATATCCAGCTATCCCAGAACGACACTTATCATCTGTTGCCTGAGAATTTTCCGACTTAATTTCAGTAGTATCATTTGATCACAGAAACAGTAAATAATTATTAATATTTATCAAAAGAAATAAATGATGCAAGACTGTCACTACGAGTAACATAACAAGGTTAAAATTATGGCTAACAAATTCAGACCCATTCGTCCCCAAATAAAATCACGATTTTGATGCAGTAAGAAAGTACTCTCAGTAGATCCATAGAGCTAATATCTTGCACCTTAAGATGGCGACCTTAATTTAGTTTTAAATGGCCCATCTAGGACTAAGCCATTTTCTATCATTCACCAAATAAGTTTGTTTTTGGCATCTTTAACATAAAAACTTTTCTCGCTGTGAAGTAGATTCTCTAAAAGCTTTGGGGAGTAGCGAGTTTTCTCACAGTGAATGAGAGAATAACGAAGTATGCACTTTTAAATCTTGAATAATTTTTTTCGCAAAGCAAACGACTTGCTGGAATAGCATATGGTAGCGCAAGTGGCGTAGGATACTGTAAGGTAATATTGTGATTATTTAACTAAATGAACAATTTACATGCGTATTCAACTGATAATCTTTGCCACATATGATTAAACGGTTGCTTATTAGGACATTTTACTTCAAGAATCATTCACTGATATTGATGGTAAATAGACCGAACCGAACTGCTTTTTATTCGGATCCGACGCAATCTTATAATTTTTATGTTGCTAAGGTTCAATTTTCGAGGAATACTTTTCAAATTTGCAAATGAAGTTAAGAAAAAGAAAAAACCAACTTAACTAAAAGTTAAAATTTTAGTGATCGAAAGGATTTCTTTTTTTCAGTTTTTCAATTGCAATCAAGCAGAAAAAGGAAAAAGATGTTTTCTCTTAGGGTATGGAAATTTATTGAGAGAATTATGAAATTATTTCCTTCTTTCACTTTCATTTATTTTTCAGAAAAAATAGAATCGAACTTGCTGAGGTAAAAAGTGTGGCAGTAGTTATGAACTGGTTAATTTGTAAATTCAAAAATGCAAAATAATAGCATTTACTTTTGAGAGATTTCCTATTATTCAACAAAGATTTAAATTAAAGAAAACTATGAAGGGAGGAAAATGAAAATCCATAATTGTGCAGAAAAATACATATGAAATGCTAATATGCGAACAACTTTGTTCCAGCACCAGTAAAATGCCCATAATCGATGACAGAAGCAATTCCTTTACATGCATACATTAATGAATAATATCCGGATTAATTTCCAGACGCTGAAGCAAAAATAAATATCCGAAAGTAGACTGACTCTTGATGGTGATAAATTAAAACGAGCTCGAGATGAACGGGAATATTAAGACACAAATACATTTGAAAAATGTATATGGAGACCAGTAGATTTTATTACACACTTCTGCTCAGGATATGAAAAAAATTTCAAAGAATGAACATGTAATTAGTTTATGAAAAAGAAGGATTAGTATTAGAAATATTTTTCTAAGCAAATTTTTTTTTACTGAAAAACTTGAGAATTCATTGCTTGGAGATCCTATAAGTATTTCCAAAAGTTGATCCTGAATAGCATTAACATTAAAAATTTTTCAAAAATTACTTTATGGTTAAGCTTTGGTTTCCTAATAATCTAAGTTTTTCAAGACTTTGGTTTCTTAATAATTTTCAAGAGTTTTTCAAGAATTTTTCAATTTTTTTTTAATAATCTAACTTTCTAGATAAAAACGATGTACAACTTAATCAATGGTTTCTTTTCAAAGAATTGTTTACGCTTGGTGTATTTAGGATAACTATTTAAAGAAAAACAACTAAAAATAGAAAAGTAAAGCTAGCTTACATCCTAATACTTCACTCAAGAGTGTTTGCAACAATATGCTTAATAGCTTTTCATGTGATTGAATTCATTGTATTTGATTATAGCTTCAAAAAAAAAAAATTAATAAATAAAAAAATAAAGTATTAATGTCTTAATGGTATAGAAAAAAAAAAAATTTTAGAAAATAATAGCTGTATTATCAGAAAAAAGATAATATTTTTATTCTCAGGGCATTTATAGGAGTTAGGAATGAATAATGAAAACACGCGATTGTGATGAAAGAGAATTTGATGATTGAGAGATGGATATAAAAGCGAAATGATTTCAAAAGATAAAAAGCATAAATTGAAAAGAGAATTTTAGGTGAGACAATTAATATCAGCATAGCATATTCATTGTGTTCTTTTTTGATGGAAGGAAGAGGAAGAAATCAAATTATAGCTTTGCATGGAAGCAATACATTTATATCCTGTTTATCTTTTTAACTAAAATTAGATAACATAGGGATGAAGTAAGAAGAGAGAGGATGATTTTTCTATCGTTTCACTTTCAATGTCACTTATACAAGCATCGATTAATGTGACTTTTTCTTGCTAGAAGTATTGTTAATATATAGACGAAAATCTTTTAAAATTGAAATAGAGATTTCGCTGTTTTGCTGCAACGAGAGAAAAGTCGATATGAGAGGAGAAGAATGCTAGCGAAGACTAGAGATTGCAACTATCCATCTATCCACCAAAACTATCCATCAGAAAGTAAAATTGGTTAGACTAAAAAAAAAATTATATTTAGTTGGGGATGAAGTAGACAAGGCAAAAGCTACACTTACAATCTATTGATTGCAAATGAAATGTCTTTTCAATTGGAAAATATAGAATATCTTTACATTCATTGCAATTTCTTCCCAGAAAAATGATTTGTTTTTTCAAACGAAATGTGAATGTGAAATTATACACTGAAAAAAAAAACAGCCGAAAAATTTAGGACCAAATACTGATCTAGCCAATTTATTTGTGTAATGTTTGTCACTATGACGATATTTTTTTCTTAAACCATAAAAAAGTCAAATGTTCAGTTCATATCCAATCAATTTTATTCAATTCATATCCAGTTTCCTCTTTAATTAAGTTTTTTTGAAACTATTTTTTGAAAATTCAAAAAAAGGGAATGGTAAAACTAAAAATGATGCTTTCTTTTAGATGATGTTGAATATCATTTCAAAAATTCCGTATCAACGATTTAAACTTTTATGTTTAACTTGAACTTTCAGATATTATAATTTCCTATTGCCAAATACTACTATTAATCAGTATAAATAATTTAAACCAGCTTCGAATAGAGATAAAACAACATTTGCTTTTAGTATCCAAAACTATCATCATTTTTTAGGTTTTCAAAAAGAAGTGTCGGTATAACAGAAAATGAATTTGAAAATGCCATTCAATCTGTAAAAAGCTGGTAATTTTATTTTTCAACTTCCAAAGATCGAATTTGATTGACAACTATCTATCAATTTGAAATAAGAATGCAATGAGGCAAGCAAATTTCGCGTACAACTTTTGCAATTTGAAAACGCCAGAAGAAAATCGAATAAACGCATAGAAGCAAGACATAATCACATATGAACTGTTTCTGCAGCTTTTTTTGATCAGAAAAAAAATCAGAAAAGAAAACTGAACTTCTGTAAATCCATTCTCGCTTTGTTAATTATCATCAATTACTCCCCTGCTCTACCGAGAAGCTATCTATCGAAAAATATCATTAAGACGAGTCTTTTGTATCTTTTCTTTTACGGTGTGCGTATTTCTTCTGCAATGATATTTTTTCGAAAATTATTATTTGCTAACACAAATAGGGAAATATCTTTGTGAAAATTTAACGAACAAGTAAATAAACACTTCAACACACATAGCTATTAGCTCTTTAAAATGTTTTTAACAATAGGGACGAAAAGTTTAGAATGAGCTGAAAAACAGGCAAACATCTTAAACATTGTGAAGCAAACATCGTGAATAATTGCATTCTCATGAGAATTATTAACTTTTTGCAACGACTCAGTAGGAAAGAAACATTTTATTAATTTAAACTTCAAAGAAATAAGTGAATTTTGTAGGAAAAATTAGGAGCAGTTAACAGTGAAACAAGTTTTTCAAGCGATATGCATGCGATATAGCGATATGCATTCATTTAAAATTCAATGGCAAGGCTATGACTGTTACTTTTAATTCTTGCCCTCATTTAATTTTGTTTATTAAAGAAAAGGGAATGTTTACTTTTCCGGAAATATTTCTGAAACATACAACTTTTAAATTAATCTCAATACTCATGAATTATTAGTGGTCTAATTATAATCAAATCAAGATAAGACCAAATTCGTTGGTACATCATAAAAAGCTTTCAAATAACAACAAGAATAAAGGACTGCAATGTTATTTGGATTGAGTAAGCTACTCAGCATTACCATAAATATTAATTTTTCGAACTACAAATAGAAATTTGACAATATGGACAAATTTTAATTGGAATGAAACAATCAGTCGTCAATAAACTTTTTGAGCCAGAACTCAACAATTCCTAGAAATGCAGTGACAAATAATAAAAAGAATAAAAGTTTATAAATAATTAAGACAGTAACGTTGGATTTGGACTTTCTAGTTGAATCAAATCAATTCTCAACTGAACCTGGATGAATCACTAATTAATCAATAGTTTGAATTAATAGAAATTTTTTAAGCAATTATATTAGTTGTATTAGTTTTAGATTATTTCGAGTTATCCTTTTCCAGTAGTAAATATCATGTTGTCCCTATCAATAAGTATTAAAATGCAAATATAGAAATTACACTGATTGACACTGTCAGTTAACGATTTGAATTAATCCGTATTTAATAGGTAATCATCTCAATCCTGAAAAAAAGTATAGTAATAGTAAATTAGAAATGATAAGTGAGGAATTTATTTTTAATCAATATAGAATGGGACTTAATGTCATGTCGAGAATGAAAAATTGAATGAAAATATAGAAGATGGATATCTTCTATTATAAGAGTGATCAACTGGTAAGATCAAGAAAATAAAAGATAAACTGTTCAGCCGATCCGCCTGCTTTCACTAAAATGCCTGACATTTCCATGCTAACATATCCTCTTAACTCATCAAACGTGAAATAAGCGTGGTCCGTTCGGTATCTTTTAATTATTCTATTTGAAATGATGCCATTTGATGATAGCACTCTTCATATAACTACAATGCTAGTTGTATCGTAAAAAGAAAGCTTGAGCAATGGTGCAGCAATGTTTTCTGCAATTGCAAAAGTTGATCTTTCTAGCAAGCACAATTTAATTGAACGGAAAATAGAGCAATAAATAATATTTGTCAACTTGGAAAGGAGCAATAGTAAAAAAGGACAAAACGATCTATGACCAAAAAATTTCTCATTAATTTTTTATCGTTTCATTCTTTTCAACGATTACAAGATTTTGTAAATTACAGTGAAACCTTAGTAGTATGTATGTAGGTTGATCCATCAATAATTCATTTTTCAGATTTATCAAAGTGTTGTTGCAGTTTTTGTTGTTGCAGCATGTAAACAAGATCAGAAATGAGTCGAAAAAACCATGACAATTTAAAACTATACAAGGCGGTTTCAAGAACGAGTTTGAATGGATGCTAAGGCCGATTCCTTCATTTCTCCAAGTTTTCTTGCTTCGAGAAACCTATATTTTCTAGAACATTTCTTGACTTTGGCATCATTCACGTAGTTGAAATGTTAATATTCTATTTCTTTCCAGTCAACAAATTTATCTCATTTCCACAATACAGTCAAATTCAGAATCTTGAAGGCACAGTGTCTCGAGGTTCTTGAGCATCTTTTTTACGACTCATACCGGTCGCAGTCGGAAATATGCCTAGAACAATTTTCTGCACAGATTTTTTCCTGCACAAAAAAGTCATTTTTTATTCAAGTCGAATTTATTTTTTTTCTAATATGATATGTCTTAAATGTGTTCTACGCGTTCGACCTGTCAAAATTAAGAGATTTTTTTGAATTTGGAATCAGTTAAATAAGATTGAGTGTTTTGCGAGCTTTTTCAGCTGATAGGCACTACCGATGGATTGTTCCCAAAATAAATGCAATAGGATTATACAATCCAATGTACTTCTTATAATCAAATGCTTTCAATTTTATTGATTATAATGAATATTTCATATTGCAATTTTAATCCAACCAAAACCGATTATATCGATATTAAGGTTTATTCTTGAAACGTTTGCAGCGACAAAATAGAACAACTTTACTGCAACAAATCCATTATTAATTGTAGGTCAGAGACTGCTTTCAAGCAGTTTCAAAAGAATTAATTGCTTTGATTTAAGAAGTCCTCTTTTGTTTAGATGGACTATATAAAATAGGCAGAACAAAGCATTTTCAAAATACTATATCAGAAGTATACTAAAATCGTTTAATGTCTGTCCCATCTGAATTTACTGGATTTTACTATATAATTTTTCCTAAAGGGAATATTAATTTTTGTTTTGCTATTATTGTTTATATATCAGTTGATCATGTGAGCATTGCGAAGATTTGGCTGACCCTTTTAACAAAGTTAAGTGCAGTCCAACCAGACCGCTATAAAATTATCTTTTAAAAGTTCTTTATACCTCAGAAGAGAAAGAATATTGAAATGGATTAACATGCTTAGCTCAATTTGAAATTCCAGGAATCGTTTTTTCAAAAACAAGAATTTTTATCCACTTCGATTTTGAATTTGTATCAGCAACCAATAACAGCACATGATGTGGAATCTTAGGATTGGATTATCAATCAGTACTTGAAAAATTAAAATTTGAAAAAGTAAATGTATGCTGAAATACGAATGAAGAACAATGCTTGCCTCTCAAATGCTTGAGATTTTTTTTTTTTGAAAAAGTGTAAAGTTGGGATTTTGATATGCAGCTTTCACAATTTTCAATTAATTCTTGAAGTGAACAACTGAAAATTTTATCAATTTCTTATAGAAAAAGCATACTTTCAATGCATATTTTCAGCTTTATTATTTTGCGATTCAAAGGTCCTTTTGCGATAATTACACTTGAGAATGACTTGAGAGAATTTATGTAAACTCTACTTAGAGCCATAAAAAAATTTTTTCGTCAGCTTAGCATACAATTTAAATTTCAATTGAATTTTAATTGAATGTAGGCGAGAATGTTTTTCAATTGAATTCTGCTTTTTATTCCAATGAAATAATACAGTTCAATTAAATCGAAATGAATCAAACCTAACGTTAAAGTAACAATAAAGCAGATCATGAAAATGATGGAAAAGAATTGAGGACTGATCAGATATGATTTAAAACAGATGACAAAATAAACTAGAGATCTCAGCGTTCTAAGAACTAGCATGTTCATTATATACTACTTGTCAATGAGCCAAATCCATTATAGAACATAGACAATGATGTGACATAAAGATGAGAACCACAATATGCTGTATCACTAGTCCTGAATCAGCAATGATTTTATCTATTTTATCAGTTTCTATAGCAGAAAAATCTTAATTTCTTCCGTAAATTGGCAATTGAATTAAATCATCCAATTTCTTTTGGATCAGAAATTAATATAAATGAATAAAACTGCTATGATAGAAATTAAAAATTTCGATTCCTACCGACTGACTTCAATTTGCAAATGGTATTTTAAAAAACTGTCTAAGTTTGCACTAAGTAAAAATGTAATATAATGCATCTATAGCAATCACAATGAACTTCTGCGAATCATGATAACACCGTTTCCGACGATACCAGGTTTACAAAAATTAAATTTCGGGAAGTTGATCCTGGGTTTAAAAACTGTGAAGCTAGGTTTATAGAAAAATTTAAATTCCGTTAAGTCCGAGGAAATCAATTTATGCTTGTGCTTTCTATTTTGCTTTCACTTTTTGAAGGAAATCTGATTGACATGATGAGAGGATTAACTAGCTAATATAAATTAAATAAGTTTGAGGAAAATTGAAATTGAAGTATGAATAAATTATAGATCATTCGTTTCATCCAACAGTTATCGTATAATCAAAATTACCAATGAAGGTAATTTTCGAAAAATAGTGTATTATTAAAATTCTAAACCTTTTAAGAGTAATTTGAAAAAATTGCTCAAGGTAATAAAATTTAATAGGTCTCACTTATTTTATTTCAGAGAATATTTAAACCGCATGACTTAAAAAAATATTCTTCAATCGAGCTAAAAATATATTTTTGCATAAATAAATGCGAAAGTGCACTTAAATTAAGCCTTAAAGGAAAATGAAGGGACTGAAATTTCCAGCTAATCGATCCTTTAAATACGGGAATTGAAACAGTGTTTACAAACAACATGTCAACGCTATCACAGAAGTACTGTTGCTTATTAGGTCATTAATCATCGCTGATTGGATTACCATATGTATATAATATCTAAACAGTAATATACATAAAAGCATATTGCAGTAATGTAGTACTTATCATGTCTATGATTACTTACTTTTAACTATAAATGAAAATACAATTCATGATTGAGTTAATCAAATCTTCTCGACAGAAAATTCCAGAACTTCAATGCCTGAACATAAATCATAAAGAAAAAATTTTGAATTTTAAAAGGCAATGATCGAAGAGTCATCATTTTAGGAAAAATCAACATTATTGCTCGCAATAAACTGTTTCAGTAAGATATTGCACATATCTTTTTAATATTTTTTCAATGAGATAAACATACTATTACAGTAAGAAAGACACCTAAACAGAAAAAACAGCTGATAAGTGAGGAAAGTACTATACTGTTGCTATACATTCTTTTATTCCTATAAAATAAGGCCATGCTTCCTTCGAAAATGATATAAGAAAGAAGCGAAAATTACTAAAAGAAGAAAACAATTAAAAAGAAAGGAATTTAAACTCATTCACCAAATTAATTTAGATAACTCTACGTGAAATCCCTCTCAAGAATCAATTTATCTTCTTTCTTCGTCAGACAATCAATCAACTTTTCCTATTTGAAGAACAGTTCTTTCATTTTAGAAAGAAAAAAAGAAGTATATTAAGATAAATAGCCAACAAAAGTAATTAATTACACATAATTAAAGTCTTTCTTTTCCATCTCTAATAAACATATAAGTATGAGTGAAATGTTGCAGCATCACAGTTTCAAGCACGAATATTTCCTACTAAAAATTAGAAAAGCCTTGCTGGATAATTTATATTCGCATGTAAATATACATGGAATACAAAGCTTGCTACTTTTGTAAGTATAGGCCGATACATTATCTCGAAGTTCAGCGATGATGTGTAGATCTTCGTGAAATCAGACCAAATGTAAAGCCATTAAAATTTTCTTGTTTTAATAAAAGTTTTGGTAGATTTTTTAACTTACTAAAAAGTTCACAAGTACAGACATTTATGCTCCGATATTATTACTTTTTCGAACAAAGACTTACCTGAAAAATGTTAATGGCTAAAGTACACATCTTCAAAATATAACTGCACGCAGATGCAATTTTACCATCTATTTTGCAAACAAAACACTAAGGGAAAGTTTCCTAGTCCTAATGCTGATACTTTACATGGAATGCAGTGGGAAGCATTCCGGGAAGTGCAAGATGAAAAGCAAGAAAATAATATCAAATGTAACAATATTTTTCCATCTCTTGCGATGTGGGCATGTAGATGTAATTAAGGCAAGTGATGGGATGAAAGCCTGCTTATTCAGAAATCCTTAAAATTTGGCTTTTAAAATACGAATAAAGCTTTGAAAAGTTAAGTTAGATAATTATGAAATCAAAATTAAAACATATTTCAAACTCAAAGTTGGACAAATTGGATAAAAACTGAAATTTTATAATGTCTAAACTTCGACACTCATTCCATTTATCAATCTTATTTAGCATTTTTATTTTTTCCTTCTGTTCTTTGCCACATTTATCCGCTCGACAGTTGTCAAGAAAGAAAAGCCTGCTGGAGCACAGAAATAATGATCTTTTGAAATTTTTTAATGAAGTCCCACATTAATAATTCTTGCTCCAAAATTTAATTAGCAACCAAAAGGCTTTATTATTTAAATAAAAATAATATGGCCAAACACAACAACATTCTGATATTCAGTCTTGACAAACTCATTGATTGATGTTGGATAGATTGGCTGAAAACTTTGAAATGTTTCAGCACTTTCTGGCATATCAGAATTGTTAGATCTAACGAATAAGTTATAGGCGTATCCAACCATTATCAAATAAATAAGATGTCTTAGCAGCTATGAAGCAAAATAATATCATACAACGAATTTTTAATTGATGCTACTACTAATATAACTATTTGTTTGCTTAGGCAAATAATTTAAAAAGTGTATAAAATTTTCATCGTAAGTTAATCTCAGAACTTTTTGCATTTGTTGTATTTAAAACTTCTTTCAAAACAATGCATTGATTTAGACGAAAAATTATCACGATCATTTCTTACGCTATCTATAGCATTTCAAGAATTTGAAGGCAAAGTCAATCTACCTCGAGATCTACAAAATACCTTAAAATATCAAAATAGTATTTCAGCAGTTGATATTTTTAGGCGACTGAATGGATCATCCCAGTATTTCCTGCTTATTCAACAGCGTGAAAAGAATTACATCATAACTGTCTTGTAATTTAGCTGCAGCCATATGAAGCAGTTAACCATGCCTACAAGATGCTGTTAGTTGTAGAAATATACATTTTTTATTTCCCACAAATGAATGGATACTATCATAACAAATAGTGATGTGCATGTGTGTGTATGTGTGTGTGTGTGTTGTTTTCGTGTGTATGGTTGGTGCATTCATGCGCAAGAAAGTATGCGCATGTGGAAAATGCAAAAAACGAAAGATTGTTGAATGTACGACACGTGAAAAGGAGTGTAATTATTGCATTAAAAAAAAATCCCCAATCAAAAGAAATTTGAAAAAGAAGTTAGTCCTCCTTGAAATGCTCGTAATTAGGAGTTAAATAAACTGACATAAATTCGAGAAAGAAAAGTTGAAAAAAAAGAATATATGATGTTTCAGAAACAATTAGTGAAATAGTTGGTAGCATTAACAATAAATGAAAAGTGTATGTGTATGATTGTGCATGGAGGCAATAAGCACTGATAAAATTATACCGCAAAATCTAAAAACAAAAAAAAGAATCGCTTTTTTTGATAGATTTTTGGAATTTCCAGTTCCGAAGAATGACGGGGAATTTCTCAGTCACATTTGCCAGGTACAAATTTCAAGAAAAGCAGTTCCAAATAATTATATGTGAAATTATGCGAATAAACTAAATTGCAGTAGATCGTCATTAGCAGTTGCAGCAACAAAAATTTTCATGACACAAAAAAAAAAAAACTTCTAAAATTAATGAAGTGATTAACATGACAATTAGGAGAACTGTCGAAATTGATTTGTTCGGCAAATACGAACAACAAATAAAAAATAAAATGTCGTATGCGCGCAGCAAATTCATTACAAATAAGCGTTTTTTACAAACGTGCCAATGCAATTTCTAAAGAAGCAGAAGTGTAGCGACACAAAGAAGGTAATCTACACATGGAAGAAACAATAAAAGAAATTATATAAGTAAAATTAGCAGGTGTAAACTGGCAAACACATTTCTTTTACTGTTGAATACGGTGCTCGCGGTGAATTGTGTGCATAAAAACCGAAATTTGAAAAGAAAGTAGCGAAAAATAGTGGTAACGGATTTCCTGATAACCTGAAAAGATTTCCGAAGCCTAGTTTATGGATACGTTTAAGACTCTTAATTCTTCTCAAAAAATATCGAGAACCTAAACAAACTCCCAGATCAGATAATCATGGAAAGCGACAGTGACTTTCAATAATACCTTTTCAAACGATATGAATATAATATTATGGTAAGCGCTAGCATGGAAAAACCATGAGGCAAATATTTAAAAACATCAATATGAGAAATTTTGTTCCGCACAAATGATATATACTGCAAGAAATTATGATAGGAAAAATTGCTTATAACCGCAGATATAAGGGGAGACCAAAGTCAGAAAATTTGAACATAATTAACAAGTCCGAAAGGCTTGTTCCTTTCTTTTCAAGATAACATATCGAATTAAACTGCAAAAAATAGAGGTATTTCAAGATAAGTGTGCGCTTCAATTACTAGCTACTGTAAATGTTACAATATACAGAATGTCGAAAACTACTTTTGAGTACTACATCACTCATGGTAAGGTTTAAAATAAAACTTTTTGATTTACCGTTTTGTTACTCATCAGTCTCTCTTACTTGTTCATCAGTTTCTTACCTGTCCAGCAAATTCTTTCCTTGTTTACTTTCATCTGCTTACTTATTGCCTCAAAAAGCCAAGTAATTTATCGAAACATTGCACTTTTGGAATGCACTCTCTTTTCAAATCTTTTCAAATATTCAAAATGGCAGTTTATTGACCAAGGTAAATGTCGATGCCGATAGTAACAGCACGCATAAGAATACAGCTAAAATGTTTTTGAGCAAACGTGAAAATTAAAAATCCTCGAGCCGATAACAGACAAACAACTCGCCGGAACCCGTATTCAAGCAAGCAAAAAAAAATTGGTGAATAATGGTAATACAAGATAACTGAGTTGAATTCTTTTGTGAAGAGACCAATATACAATGTGAACAAACAAAGAATAAAAATGCTAAACATGAATAAAAATTAGAAACACTTTGAGAAAATCAAATCCAAAAAATCCTTAGGAAACTTAAAGAAATGGACTGAGTGCGATATGATCCAAAAAAAAAAGACAAAATGCAGACAATGCAGATAACCAAATAATGATTTTGAAGATAATGAGGAATTATTACACTTAGATCTTAAGTAACAGACTTTTGATTCACGGAAAAGAAACTGACTAATTCCTGAACGAATATACATTTAAATTATACGCTTCTAAGCTAGGAATGAAGATCCAAAATGAATGGGAATCAAAAAAGGGAGAAAAGTTTAGTCCATTTCCCAAAAGTAACGCAATTCTTTACTTTAAAACATCTTTGCACCTTGGATTTTTCTCATATTTCAGTCTGGTCATTCTATAATCATATTTTTGGGACTTTGCTTTAAAAGACAATAAAAGTTATCATTTAGCCACATCTAAGGAATGATTTTCTGGATAACATAATGAAACGTTTTTAAGAAATAGCAGATAGTAACACATTAACTGATGCTTTTTATAAAATCCGAAAAATAAACGATAGAAATTTAAAATTTAAATCATATAAAGAATTTCGGGAATTCTTGGAAGCACAAAGACAATTAAGTAATCCTGATGTTTAATTTTCAGGACAAATCTATTTAAAAAATTCCAAAATCCCTAAAAATCTTATTTACCTAATTAGCATTATTTAAAAAATACAAGATTCAAGACAAAGCACAATTATAAATATATGAATAATTCAAATGACAAAAAATAAAGGAATGCACCATATTTGGTCAAATTCTTCGAGTAGCTTGCAAAAAACAAATAATTAGTATAATTAAAACAAAAAGATAATACATACAGCTTAACAAAGTAATGATATTCTCATTGTTGTATAACTATTGCCATTATTATTGCGTTGCGAGGAAAAAGAAACATTAAAGAACGTGAAATGGAGAAAACTGCAGCCTGAGATCGCACAGATCAAAGCATAGAGCCCACTTCTAAACGTTCGAGAAAACCGCGATTGCCCGAAGTGGAAAAAAAGAAATCGATCCAAGCGAGCAATCACTAGCAAACAACATATTTCCTCATCGAAATCCCAAGAAACAAAAAATGCAAGGGAATAGCAAAAAAAGATTTGTCAACAAATCTATGAAAATTCAATTTATGATGAGCCGTAAAATAGTGAATCGAAAACTTTATCTAATCGCTAAGGCGCTACGAAATTTCAAAAGAACGGTAAGTGGGTCTGATATGGACAAATTACCCTTACTTGTACAAAGTGTAAAATTAAAAAGCACAGAAATGTATACAATTCACCATCCATATAAATCTATTGCAATTTTTTTTCAAAATGAGAAACCTATTAAATTCGAATAAAATTAAGCATTTATTGCAGAAAGTAAATAAAAAAAATTGCAGTGCTTTCAGGACGAAAGTTATTATTTTCGTAGTGCATTAAGAGAATTCCGCTGGAAAATAAAGCGAATTCTTTAAAAATTCAATTTATATAGAGCAAGTTTTAATTCATTCCTGAATGAAACAATGAATTAGTCTTATCTCTTTTGATTTCCAAAGTTATTACCTACCATTAATATTTTAATAGGAAAACAAAGAAACAAATTAACTAAAAACAGCAAAAGTGAAAAAATAGAAAACTGATAATTTGAAGACGTGACCACTGTCAGCAACAAAAACACGTCTTCACCGAAATTATAGAATCATTTCGATAAGTTACATCATTCTGAGTTCGTTTGCAAAATAAAAAATTAAGAACATGAAATCTACAAAATATTGAAAGATCGTCCAAGAGATCAAAACCCTGAGTAAGTTCGTCTATTGATGTTCCATTCTTCTGAAACTGTTCAATAGATAAAAAATAGCTGTTAAGTTCTTCCCCTTTAATACTCTCCTAAATTATGAAATACTCTATGATTTTACAATTTCTTGAACAAAAGACAAAGTATCAACTGTTGGTATTGCCTAATCATTCAATACGGCAAATCCCTTCGTGGTGTAATGATACGGACATACCATGGTTTTTTGAGAAAGGAATACGAATTAATTATCTGGAATTTCAATACAATGTAATATGCTGACAATCAAAGACATAAACTGATTTGGAAAATTTAAGAATAACTAAATATGACCGAACTCACCTAAGAGACATGAAAATAAGAAAATATTTACCATTGACCGGTGACGTCTCCCATTCGATTTCTCGCATATTCGATTCGAATACCACCACGCTGTGAGTTTGAAATACGACAACCCTGCAGAGCATTCATCACTAACGTAGCCTGCCGAACATCTCGAAATTCCACAAATGCCACAGTTGTGTCATTCCTGGTATGCAACCGTAATCGTATAAATCCGGGATACGCACAGAAAAGCTGTAAAAGTGGAACTTTTTAATCAAATTTTTTTTTTAGTCAAATTTTTTAGTCATTTTAGATTGACAGTTGCATATTCACAACTGACCTCAGCCGCGCCGGTCTATCGAAATCACACACGGGTAGTTTTAAAACGGGTAAATTTCGTGAAACGAAAACTCGGAAAAACTGAATTCGGATATCTTTGTTAATTTATTTGAAAATTTGAAATCGCTTAAGCAGAAAAATCAACGTATTTTGGCTCCAGTTGTAATGAATTTTACGCACTCAGTTTTCATCAAAATGGAAATTTCAAAGAATGTATATTAAAAAATCTATGAAATATCTTCCTCAAGCCTTATCCCAAAAAATGCGCTGTTGTACTATCTAAAAAATTTAGGAAAACATTGCAGTTTCCCAATTTCTACACGATTTCCGAGTTTTTGAAAAACACATTAAAGTGATTATTTTCTTAATAATTCGTTCAAATTTAATGATATCAACATTTCTAAATTCTCTCAGAAATATATTTTTATGAATTCTCTAAAAAATTCTCTAAAAAACACATTCTTACGAATATGACTTTTGGAGAATGACAGAACTAATCCAATATCACAGCACTATTTCAATTTGTCGTGTGAGTTTTTATAATCTCTGCCCGACATATTTCACAGTTCCGTAAAATATGATTAGACTTATTTTTTTCGATCTCATATTCTAAAGTCTGAAGATTGCTTGAATTTTTTTAAGATTCAAGAAAAGATGTGATGAAGTGGAAAATGCTTTGGCTTTCGATTGATTTTTATTAAATGCTCAGTAAATAGTAAAAATGTACGCTATTGAGAACATGCATAATTTGCCAAAAAAAGCAATTTTTCATTTGCTTTCAACTGTCAGCAGTTTTGTTTCTATACTGAAAACAAGTAAATAAATGGATAGACAGTAAGTAAACAAATGATCATTTCTTCTGATTTGCTAATGAATTCGTAAATGAAGTAAAGACAAGATGTGAAAATTACATCCTAACACAGCTTTCTCTCATACCGTTTTTCCTTCTATGATTCTAATTTCTGTTTTTAACATTATTTTTCCAACTGTTCATTTCTGATTGCGAAGTATCATCTGCAGGAAAGCAAAACTTTTTGTTTAAGCATGTAACGCCTTCAAGTTAAAAAAAATTACGAAAATCGGAAAAAAGAAAACGCTTGACCTATGCTTCATCAAATATCCAACCATCAAAATATCTTTTTATAAATCTTCCGACTTTCTTTATCAGATGTTAATTTCCAATCAAAATACGATCGATAATTTGCAATTCCACTATCTTACCTAGTTAATCACTTTCGAAGACAAACTCAACATATATTAGATATGATCCAATTATTCTCAGATAACATAACAATAATATGTTTCTACAATCGATACCTCATCTATTTTTCGCTTGTTCTTGTAAATGTTTCGAGACTCAATCATTTTCTAAATGTTGAGTAAAATTTTTTCATTAGTGAAGGCTGCACAAGTGAAACCGATAGTAAGAATGCCTGGCATACGGCGATACATGCTATTATATTCTGTTGTTAATTATGCATGCATCGAAAGTGCTTCAGGAGTATTTCCTACCATATTGCATCACTACATTTATTATCTTTGATTATATTGATATAAAAAATTTCAAAATTAAGCATTGTAAAGTTTATTTATATGATAGCAAATTGGGAATTTGGGAAAAAAAAAAATGCACCTCAATTTAATAAATTCAATTAAATTAAACAAAATAAAAAATAATTTTGGCATCTACATGCATTCACTGTAGATGCTAAATAAATGTAAGCAAGAATGTTTACTTCGTCCTAATTTAGTCATATTTTTTTGAACAGACAACACTCAATGTACCAGTAAGTTATAAATCATTACTCTATTATCAAAGTAATGATTTATAACTTAAATGATTGAGCAGTAAATGCAAAATAAACTCACAGTTTTCAGTTCATCTTCTGTGATTCCATCCCCCAAATTGGCTACGAAAAGTGTGGAGCATGCTGGTGATACTGTTACTGCAGCTCTTGCAACTGTGTTTGCCGATGTTACTGCTACAGCATTCAGTTGTGCCGCAGCGGCAACATGTTGCGTAGCAGCTGTTAATTGAGCAACTGCAGCGTTTGGTTGCAAAAAAGGTGTTGGAGAAACATTAGCAGCTGCAACAGGAGGTAATGGAAAACCGGCAGCAATTGCAGCTGCAGCAGGGGGTAGCAGAAATGGTGGTTGAGATGCTGCTGCTGCTGCTGCTGCTGCGGCAGCCGCAGCAAATTGCGGTACTGAATTCAAGAGGAAATGATTTTCATTGAAAATATGAGCAAGCTGTGGATCATTGATACATGCCGCATTGATTAAATCCTGCCTGTGCGATGTGGGAGCAGGTAATGATGGTGGTGGTGGTGGTGCAAAAATTGGCTGTGGCTGTGGCATTGCTGATGCTGCGACCGCTGCAGCTGCAGCTTGAAGTACACCTGCAGGAAAAGCTGCCGCGGTAACGGAGGTTGGCGGTGGGAGAACTGCCGATGGTGGCGAGATCTGCTTAGATTTCGGTACTTTTGTATTGCTTTTTGCTTTTTCGAGACGAATCCTATGACCAGTAATGGGATCAAAAAGTACGTTCTGCAAGGCTTTCATGGCAATATCAGCATCTTCGGCACTAGAAAAAGTGACAAAACCAACAGGCGACGCCATACCACCATCCCTAGCTTGCGTTATTCGAAGCAGTGAATTCTCGTAACCTCGGCAGCCTCGGAAAAGGAGGTAAAGCTCGCGTTCTTTCGCATCCATCGGTAAGCCAGAAACGAATAGGGTACGTACTGGCTCATTCCCAACAACATTGGGTGCTATCCGCGTAGATACCGCTGAACTGGTACTACCAGTCTCAATCGATTCCAATGATTCGGTGCCCGTTAATTTGCCGTTCTCCATTTTCGGAGACGGACCCCCAGATGGTGAATGTGATCGCTTCAGATTTACTTTTTTTTTTTCAAGCGAGTTTTTAAAAACAAATCACTGCACTATGATGCTGCAACTAAACAAGTATGGATGTTTGAGTAGATCTCCCTCCTCAGCAAGCCTGAAAAAAAGTTCTATCAAAATTATTTATAGATAATTTTAAGCTAGTATAACGACAACAAATGATAAAAATAAGAGTTATTTCTTTCATAGATAAATCAACAAAACTTTCAAAGAAGAATTCCTCATAATGTAATGCCTTTTATGGAAGTTAATATTCCTATAAGCAGTGTCAGTTGAGTTGAATTAGCAAGATAGTGTACAATAAATAAGCCGGTTAATTTGCTTTTCGTAATTAATACCATTACGTGTAGGAATGTTAATATGAAATATAGTAGAATCAAACTTCACAAATTAAAATTCCTTATATAATTAATTATTCAGTTATCATTTTCTGTAATAAAAATGAACTAAAAACGCCATGAAACGGAAGGGTTTTTACTTATCCATCGATATTGCCAAGGTCATATTCTTTAACCAACATTGGTTTTTTTTATAAAAATAGCTAATTATAGGGCATCCCGAAAGCAACAGACAACATATTATTCACATCTTCCTTCATCATATAAAACTATAATACCACATACATATATACCTTTATGATAGCATTCATCATACGCTGTACGTTGACATATTTGGTCTCTAAAGTGCACGATAGATGCTTCGACGGTCAATTACATAATTCACCCATAATTGCCCAATTTCCTATACATTCTAATGTAGAACATACCCACTATACCCCACACAAACACATGGACAAAACTATATCCATGCAAACGGCACTTCATCTAATGAACATAATGGAGTGGTCGTCACTTCAAAACTGCTAAGCCAGTTTGATTTACACGCCTTTCTATACTGATCATCTCCCGATCAGTAAAAACATTATCCTCATATAGGCAGCAATTCTAAGAGATTTTTCTTAAACATCAAATAATACGGGAATTTTTTATGAACATCGAATAATATAGGAATTTTTTTTTTAAATCTTAATCTGATATTTGACATAATTCAAAAGATTTTAAATCATTTTTCCAAAACAATTTATTCTTAGAGTTGAGTTTCCATCTTTATTCTCCTTACAAAACCTATGTTTTCATGAAAAAATTATGAAGTATGAAAATGGAAAGCCGACCCTCCCCTGATGTGAGTAAGATTCTAAAGAACTAAATGTATGTCAAAATTTCCAAAAAACAAAGTATATGATGGGCATCACAGTCCATTAATTCCTTTCATATTAATGCGCATCATCTTTATATTATATTATTCAACATAATGGAACAAATACTATAATATAAATCATGCAACAACAGATGACACTTCATCTAAAGCACATCAGTCATGAAATATAACAAAGGGTGAGAAAAACTTGCTAGGAATTCTAAAACGAAACAATGGCTTCAAAACTAAGATAATGAGCAAGACACTTCACTGCTTTATCCGTATCTCTGATGAAAGCAATAATCAAATCTTTTACATTACTTCCAACTTAATTTTAATCCTCAAATAAGCCTTGAAATTAGTAGCAAAAAAAGACAAAGAATATGTAATACTTCATCTAATTCATGATGTCCAATATTTATGTTACTCAAATCCACTCTTGGAATGAAACAATGACCAGAACGATATCGTTCTATAAGGTCTATTCCGGCGCTAAACAATAAGTCATGTCTGCAGTTGAGGTTATTAGAGACGAATGACCATTATATGAGATCCCATTTAGATGATGAAAGAGAGGTTTCCACATTCTCTTCTGAACAACCTTTAATAGTGGAATGTTCCTCAACAAATCAGAAACATATCAAAAACAAACGATTAAAACAAAAAATCTTTAACCCATACTTCATTTGTTATGGTACACCAACAAATGCTAAACATCTTTCAGAAGACTGAAAATTCTGATAGGTGGAATTTTTGTATTTGACACTGATAAATCATGCAAAAAATAATTCACAGTAATAGAAGAAATTTTTTGCTGAGCGACTTTTTCATTCTGGGAAATCGTAAAAAACCTCAGTTAATCCGTGCTGCAAAAAAATATGAAAATACTTTAGATTGCTACAGAGGCTTTGAACGACCTATGCACTATTCTATTTGTGGTACGTGGTACAATATTTCCGTACTATGATCTAGCAAACAATGAACTAAATAATCAAGAAAGCAAACAGTGACTAGATAAATGATAGATGGTCAGATGAAAATTGTAAATAAATAAAAAGACGTAAAGACCAATATCTAATAAAACGTAAAAGATTGCAACTTTCCCCTAAAAAAACAATAAATAGCACAATGTATAGGATAGTGCTCTGTGTTCTTTCAAAAACAGAAATTAATCGCATAATAAGCTGAAAATAACCAACTTCAAAAGTAGAAGAAATTATACTTATTTCCCACAAATTATAAGATTTGCAGAAAATTATCAAGAAATGCATCAAAAGTTTTGCACCAATCCACGCAACATTTTCCTATGATTTTTGCAACAGCAATAGGATTCATTAGCAGATTATATTGAGATAGAATCATCATTGAGAGGATATGAAGTAATCATCACCAAATGGTGATAGTCAACAGAAGAATATTCTCATCTTGTCATTTAATGATTGACCTCGACTAAAGTGCCTATGACGAAGACCTTCCCGCCTATGCAGAGGAAGATACGCGGACTTTAAATACAGAAAAAGATGACAAGACCGAAACAATTTTGTTTACTCAATGCAGCAATATAAGGGCAGGTACACACAATTCATATTACATATATTAGCCCATAAATACTTCGTACACTCATAACTGATATGACAGAATAGCAGTGACAAACAGATCTTCATATGCAAATATATATCGGAATAGAAAAAGCTTAGTATATTACGAATTTTTTTTATGAAGTAGCGGTGTTTCAAAGAGTAAAATAAATCAAATTAGAATGCAAACCGATTAGAGGAGTATTGCTCGCTTTGGAGTAAGCAGAAAAATTTGATGCACTTCCTTGTTTTTACATGCTATCTTCATCAACCATTATTGAATGAACTTGTTTGGAAATTTAACTTTTATACAAATATAAATAATGTAACGATGAACTAGTTTGCACTTGGAAAAATGTTGAAAAATGTTTTCCTTTAAAAAATATTATAAAAATTTTTGGAAAAATGAAATATAATGAGTAAAAATAAAACGAAATTCACATTAGTTATGGACAAGAAGCATTCCGTTAATTTCAATGTCAGTTTTTTTTTTTTTTTCCTGTCAAAACTGACAATATTTAAAATTAGGAGGCACATCTTGACAATGCATGGAGCATTCACAGGCATATATATGTGTGGTCTACTACGCCATAAAGTAAAAAAGAAGGAGAAAACTTATGAGGAGAGAAGACGTTGCAAAAATTATGCCTTTGGAAGAAAAATATCATCAATAAGTATTTATTCAGATAAAAGTATATTCATCCTACTCCTCAGCAGATATCCCTTCTAATGACATGTTTTTTTTCTTTAATTTATAGCTACGCTCTGTTCTGTTTCATATCACACAGTTCTTCATTCAAAAATAATTTCCCAAATCAAAAGTTTCTGACCTTCTGACCTCAAAACTAGTCTATTCATTCAAAAACTATGTTATCATTCAAGATTTCAAAGCCAGATTAGATCAGCAAGATCTATCGGCGGTACTCTGATGCAAATCATACAATGGGTTACTATATATACATATATATATATATTTTTAAAATATATCTAAAATACTTATTTACTAATTTACATCTTATTTACTAATTCGGGCAGCAAAACATCTTAGTTACTTTCACAAGCCTATTTCTCATAGCAATAATCAAGGATATGAACAAACTTTCAATAATAATCAAAAAGCATATTAATCTCAGCATAATACAAGCTCATTTCTCATCAAAACTGCTAAACTGGTCAAAGAAGCGTTGATTTAAAGTTTGTTTTTATTTCTCAAGTCTTTTTTTAAAGTAGTTTTAAAAAAAAATCCAGCAGATGATCAGTGCTTCAAAAGTACTTTTAAATCATCAATTCTGCTTTCTTATTATAGAAAAACTTTGCACATCTACAAACACTGTGACAGGAAAGGGCAAATTTTAAAGTATTATTAAAACATCCATTCTTCATCTCTTCCATCAAATCTTCAATCTCACAAAATTTACGTTAAAAAAAAAAAAAAAAA
>JARVGP010000081.1:44504-92845 GCA_029876185.1 Mansonella ozzardi | reverse complement strand
TACAGTAATGTCTGCTTGGCTTTTATTTTTCAAATTCAGTAAATACAAAATAAATGTATTGCAAAAAAAGAATGGAAACATCGAAGTGCTTTATTTCTTAGAAGCAAAACACAACAGCTGAAGAACAATGATTTTTTTAGCAAAAGTAATGCGAGCAAAATATTAAATCATATATTGATTAAAAATTCAAATAATTCTTATTTGGGAAATTTAAACTGGATGAGACATTGAAAGTAATCGAAGCAATAAGAAGATATCAGAAGAAATCATTTAAAAGGATTTAATAAAATTTATAAATTTTAAATAAAAAATTAAAAATTTTTTTTTTTTTTTTTTTTTTTTTTTTTTTTAAAACAGTTATTATTTTGATTCACGGAAAAATTCATTAAATATATTGGTTAACTTTTTTTCCTGTCAAAAAAGAACAACTTTTTTTTGTGTCATATTAAATTTATTTATGCCAAATAATCCTGCCAACAAAAAAAAAGGAAAATACGATGGATTTTAAGAATTATTTTCAATTTTATATTCCGAAAGTTTTTTTTTATACAAATACATTTTTCCTTAATAGCTTATGTACACAATCAAATTAACAATCTAAACTATTCAGTCATTCAATCAGTCAGTATGATGGCAATTATAGATTTATTGATCGAAATTCGAAATTTTTATCAGAATTCCAAGATCAATTGCTAATTTTGTATTTAATTACCTATGTGAAAAAGCCGAAAAAAAAAACTAACTAACGTAATCATTGATGACTGAATTGTAAAGTTTGGATAATGTACAACAGTTGGTCTTTAAAAGCGATAACAGGATGATTAATTTCTATTTAAATACTGAGTTAAAGTTTAATTTAGGAAGGCCTCGTTGAATCAATATGCATATTTTGTACTTCCTCACATGGCACTGTTGGTAGCATACGCCTTCTTGCTCGTGATGTTGTTTGTAAATCTAAAAATATTTGCTTATTAATGAGGAGAAGATTAAAATATAGTTATGAATATTTAATTTTTAAATGAAATCATTTGATGATGCCAAATCTATTAGAACCAATGATTGGCTATCCAATTATTTCTGAACTGCTTGACCCCTGCTTAACTCTAAATCAACCAAACCAATGCTGACTTGTTCATTCCAAACTCCATGCATTATTAATGATAATGAGAGTAATCAACTGGACTGCAGAGAAAAACAATACATCAATTATTAGCATTTTGATAGAAATAAGATAATAAAAATTTTGATATGATCTATTGAAATTTGTTCATTTACAGTAATAAAATTATCTCAGGTAAGTTAATCCAATCATCAGCAATCAAGCATGCTTCTTTTTTGTATTTTAATTTTTGATTAAAATTTTTTTATTCAGACATTTTTATTCCTTTTTTTCTACATCTTATCTCAAAAGCTTTTTGTCATTTTTATCTCATTTTATCAAGTTTTAATTATTTGAAATCTTTTAGTGAAATTTAGCTATCAGCATTTTTTTGAAAAACTGATACAAAGGATTACTTAGCAATACCTTAGTTTATTGGAAAAAAAATAAAAAACAACAAAAATAAATAAAATTAACTATATGCTTGAAACTAAGTCTAAAGACAACAACAATCATACTCGAGTATTCTCGTTCTATTTCTGACGCTTTTCGTTCATCATCATATGAATCGGGACAAAATTGTTGCGGAAATATTCCTTTTGATTTCATATAACTTGTTAATTGTGCAGGTACCTGAAAAAATTAAATAAATTTATAACTTCAAATTTTTATAGAAGAAGCGAATTGAAGTATAAAAAAAAAAGCACAAATTTCATATTTAATAAAAGAATGAAAATTAATAAGCTTGTAATCATAAGTTATTTTGATTTAAATATTTACTACGGAAAAATTGTACTACAATTATTTTTTAATGATACAATTTTCTTACTGCTGCAATTAATGACAATTTTTCTTCACTAAGATCGATAATTTTTTCAAATAATTAAATGCAAAACCATTCTTTGATTAGATCGATAATTTTCCCAGTTAATTAAATGCAAAATCATTCTTTTGATCATAAATAACCATCTTACTTCTTGCAAAACTTCTTTAGCTAAACGATATTTTGCTTCAATCAGATCTTCATCCGTTAAAATACGATGTGGTGGCAGAAATTGTCGAAGTTGTACAAACTGTAAAAAAAAAAAATTTGAATTTAAACTTATGTCTGTAAGAAAATAAAAAAGCATATCTATTATAACTTCCAAAATAATATGAGATTTTTTATATAGGCGCCATTTATTCAGAATACGCCACTCCCATTTCTGATAACCACATCCTACAGTATCCACATCCTACGATAGCTAGAAGCCGGAATATTTTCACTAAAAGATCTTCGAATTGGCCCTAAACCTAAAAACTCCTTAATAAAAGAATCCGGCGTAAAACGCGCATTTAAGATGTGAACAGGCTTATGACTATTATAAAAAGAAACACCTAAAAATCGATAATTAAAATCAGAATCAGTCATTAAATGATTAAATAATATAAAATGAATAAAAGTTATTATAAAACCTAAAGAAGAAATAATTTGAAACATAAATCATTCAATTAATAAAAATAATTTCTACTTCTTCTATCACAATATTCGTACTAAATTAATTAAAAATTTAAGTTAATGTGAATATTTGATCAAATATTTAGAGAAGAGAATTTTGAAGCAATTACCTGAACAATATCACGCTTTGCATATTTACCATTTACCTGTAACATTTGTCGATCGGAATCTAGCACTTTCATTTCACCAAAACTATCATAACCAACGCCAACAATAATTATAGATAATGGCAACGATGATGCCTTAAATTAATTATAATATAATATATTAATTAAAAATTTAAATCATTATTAGAGAGCATAGCAAAAACAAAAATCATTTAAGATAAATTACTAAATTAAAAATTTAATAATAAATTTACATTTTACTATCATAATTAATTGCAATAATTAGTTCACTTGAGTGGTCTTATCAACAATAATTATTTCATTTGGTAGATCTTATCAATTTGCTTGCAAAATTCATTTATTTCAGGAATTTTATGAACAGGAAAAATAACGAATAATCATTGCAAAATAAAATCATTCTTCTGATAGCTGCGAAAATTTTACACATGAAAAAAGAAAAATTAATTAGTACCTTTACAATTTCTTCTTTTGCTCTATTCATATCATTGATAACACCATCAGTGATTATTAAAAGAACAGAATATTTACTACCATCTGGTGGTAATGAAGCTGCATGTCGTGCTGCATGCCGTAAAGTTGGTCCAAATTCCGTTGGTCCTGCCAATTCTATTTGATTTAAAGCATCACGATATGCATTTAATAGGCCAGCTATTCCAATGCATTCTGGACTATTCATTGTCAAATTCTAAATTTTCAAAAAAATTTTAAATCTCGACAATTGAATTTTTTTTCTTTTTCTCCTTTCACTTAATTCCTACTATATATCATCATCAATAAATTTTTATTTTTTTCATCTATCCAGCAGTACTCATCATTATTTTAATTGCAGTTGTTAATTTATTTAATTATTTGTAGATACTAATTTAATTTAGTTATCAATTATGAAACTTTTTTTTGCACAAATAAATTTTTTAGATTAAAATGTATTCGTCAGAATTAATCAATTAATCATCATTTCGCATATTTGTTAAAATTTTTTTCTAACAATTAGTAATTTTTTCTTTTTTTTTTAATGAGAATGTTGTTGTTAAGAAAAATTTTGAATTAGTTAATGAAAAACTGAAAGCCAACAAAATACAATGAAAATTCAAATGTATAATTCAAGCGAAAACAATTTATAAAAAAAATTTCATTACTTTTTTGCTTTTGCATTTTCTGTATTTCAAAATGAATGTTTACAAAAAAGCATAAGAAATTTTAACTGAAAAGAAAAAACATAAATTTTCTCAAAAAGTTTCCCAAATAAACTTTTGCTTCCTAGTCTTACTTATGATCAGCTTTTTTTTCCAGATAAAAACAAAGCGGTAAATTCTCGATCGTTTCTAAAAAATCATTTAAAATTTCAACAAATTTTCATTTCCATTTTCAAATAACATAGATATATAATTTGAGAGAAAATACCAAAGGAAAGTGAAAGTTGACACGATTATCGCCGGGTAAACGAGCACCAAAGCCGTATGCATAGAACAGTTGGCTGTTGTTATAGTGCTGACAAATTTCAGCAATTGCTTGAATAGCAATTTCATACTGACTGGAACTTTCATCATCAACATGATGTAGTGAAGCCATATTACCGGATGGTAAATTTGATTTCGTAAAATCAATTGCCACTGTAAATTCGAGTTCAGTTCTGAAAAAATTTTCATCAGGAATTTGCAATAATTGTTTGTTTTTCCTTTTTCAAGCATTTCTAATTACTTTTTGATTTTTTAAAATATTGTTCAGACCTAGTTTGTTCAGATTTTGAAAGTAATCAAATTAAAATTTGAAATTTGTAGGAACCTTTTTTCTTTTTTTATAAACAATATAAAATTAAATTTGAGTAGTTTTTTAACGCAACAATTCTCCATACTTAACTTAAAAGCTTAGGAAAAAGAAAAGAATGACAAAAATTAATTTTCAAAAAATTATTTAAATCATCTTTCACCCGCCAGTTATGAAATCAAGAAACGTATAATCCATCCAGCAATACACTCGATGAAAATGAAGTTGCCCGGAATCAACGTACTTTTTGCTTTTCTTCACTTTTTTTTGATTGATCAGCTAAAAAAAATCATTTGTAGAATAGATAACAATCCATTTTTCGAATATTAATCCAAATTCTTAACTGAGCAAATTATGTTCTTCCTGAATAAATTTTATGATTAAAAAATTCATCAAAAAAATAATATTGAGACTTCATGTCACAAAAGATGATTGTTTGAAGGTATGATTGAATTTAATGAACTATCATATATACATGCAATGAACTTGATCTTTAACTAAAGTTACTGTAAAAATTTAGTGAGGAAAAGAAAAAAAAACACAAGCCTTTATATTATACCATAGCATGATGTTAGTACTGTTAAAGAATCAATACTGTGTTGTTGATTCTTTAACACTGTGTTAGTATTGATAAATTAACACTATGCCAGTATTGATAAAGAATTAACATCATGTTAGTATTGATAAAGAATTAACAATATGTTAGCATTAATAATGAATTAACACTATATTAGTATCGTTAAAGAATTAACAGTGTATGAGTATTGTTAAAGAATTAACACTATATTAATAAAGATTCGATAATTAATTAGTACTGATAAAGAATTAACACTGTGTTAGTATTGATAAAGAATTAACACTGTGTTAGTATATTGATAAAGAATTAACACTGTGTTAGTATTGGTAAAGAATTAGCACTATGTTAGTGTTGATGAAGAATTAACACTATATTAGTGCTGATAAAAGAATGAACACTATGTTAGTATTGACAAAGAAATAACGCATAGATTTTTCAGAATTGTTAGTATTATAAAGAATTAACACTGTATTAGTAATGATAAAGAATTAACACTTGGATTTTTCGGGATTGCTAGTATTGATAAAGAATTAACACTGTGTTAGTATTAATAAAGAATTAACACTTGGATTTTTCGGAAGTGTTGGTATTGATAAAGGATTAAAACCATGTTAGTAATGATAAAGAATTAACACTATGTTATTATTGACAAAGAATTAATAAAGACTTAGCACTATACTAGCATTGATAAAGAATTAACACTATGTTAGTGTTGACAAAGAATTAACACTGTGTTAGTACTGATAAAGAAGCGGCACTATGTTAGTAATGATAAAGAATTAACACTATATTAGTGTTGAAAACAATTAACACTTGGATTTTTCGGAATTTTTAGTACTGACAAAGAAATAACACTGTGTTAGTATTGATAAAGAATTAAAACTTTATTAGTGTTGATAAAAAATTAATACTATGTTAGTATTAATAATGGATCAATAGTATTAATAAAGAATTAACACTTGGATTTTTCTAAATTTATTCAGAAAGTTAACTTTTTATGCAAATATATTCGAAATCATTATCCAAGATATTTCAAATGTTTCTGCGAATAAAATTCACAACAATCATTACTGTTTAAAAATGATATCAGTTAATACATATAAATGAATATGGCTGAAATACTAACCGGTACGACGACATCTCCTTTGTTAAGCAGCCTATTAACTGTTGTACGACAGCTACCAACCAAATCATGACTAAAATTGTTTGTAAAACGATTTGAAGTTTTTTTTGAAAATCATTTACACTTAAAGCTATTTAAAATTTGAAATATTCAAAATATACATTTGCAACGATTACAAGACTTACTTTCCATCTTTATCCCAATCAAAGCATTCGACAAGAAATTCCCTAAAAATTATAATGTAAAAAATTTTGTTTTTTTTTACCTTGAATATATTATTGAAATTACAGAAAAAACTGCATAGCTAAAATTTGAATAATTGAACTTACATAATTAAACAAATTTCATAATTAAAAATTTGAAATGGTTTACCGATCTTTATCACCGTAACAAAGTTGATCAATATGTATCTCGAATGGCTTCCATTTTGGATTTAAATTTTGCTCATGATAACGTGTGCGGTATGCTAATTGATATCTAAAATGCTTTTATTAAATTCAATTGAAATGCACCATTACATGATGATAGTGCGCATTATCAACTGCTTCAATATCATACGATATAGCTTATTTTAAAATTTAACACATTTAAATACTTTCAGGCTCAGTGCTAAATAAATCACTCATCACGTTACAATTTCAGTACTATATTGTTTATTAAGCAGTATAGAGATATTTGCATTAAAACAAAAGATATAAACAAGGATTCAAATCTTTTACCCAATAATAATAAATTGCTGAAATTAAGTATTTCATTTCGAAAATTTTCTATCATAATTCATGTTTAGCATTAAAAAATAGTTTAATTACTATAGAAAGCTAAAACTTATCACATTTTTCACCTTTTTGTTCATGGAGCTCTTCATAACAAATTAGTATCCTATGATAAAGGTAATGAAAATAATTTAATGAAATTGATGTTTTATCTAACTAAATTTCGTGGGAAATAATTTAATTGCAGTGTTGAAGCATGCATTCTAATGCTCGATATGCCGTATATATTATCAAATATCAGCTGGCTCTATTAAATACAATTTAAATTAAATGTAATTTTCATCTTCTATTACTTTTATATTTATAAACTAAATAAGTAATAATGGAAAAAACAGAGGAAATAAATTACAATATTCTTTTTTTTTTTATTTTATTATTAAGCATGACAATAAGCAAATGTAATTAAAGAAATTTATTTCATGTGTTTTTTTACAATTAACATGTAGTGATTGATAAATCAGTCCAGGAAGATTTAAAAGGAAGTTAAAATAATCCCATAAAGTATACAATTAGCTTCATTGAGCTAATTCATCAGTGCAAATAATAAGCTGAAATATTTATTGTTAGACAAATTATGAATTTTTGGTATTTTTGAAAAACAAAATCTTTGAAAAAGATGAATGAGTTGATAAATGACATTAAATAGTGACTTGTGATGCAAGTTAAAACTTAAGTGTTAATGTCAATTAATGTGAAGTTCATTGACTAAAAAATAATGGTGATCCGCTTTTGCGGAAAACTTTCAAAATCCACGTTTAGATCAAAAATTGGTAAAACTTGATTTGCTAAAGTGAATCCAGTTTGGATCCAATTTTCTTTTCATTCGTTTTTTTTTTTTTTAGATACCATAGATCATACATATATCAAATAAGAAATACTAGGAAATTTTTGAGTAGCAATGATAGTGCAATAAAAAGTTTCAATACAATCTTTTTTTTTTTCAAAATGCTTTCAAAAAGAGTTTTACTTTAAAATTTAAATTCCTGCATTTTATCCTTGCATATATGTGTAAATATATATATGTCTATATTGTCTATAAATTTAAAACTTAAATTCGTTTTATCTTTACATATATACACATACATGTATATATATTGCATTTAAATTAAAAATTTAAACTCTTACGTCTTATCTTTATTGATTCGTGATATCTTGAGAAATGGATCACATTTGCCCAGAAAATCTTTCTTATCCAATTTTGTTGCACTACAAACAAAATACACCGATTCTTGCCTTCCCTTGCTCATTTCTTCTGCTGCTACTATTAATGTACCATAGTTTTTTCCATCTTTGCTACAAAAAGAAGTGATATAATTTTTGTAATAAAATTTTTGTGATAAAATTTAAAACGATAAAAATTATTATAATTTAAGAAATGTGAGAAAAAATATTGGAAATTTGAAAAAAAAAATTTTATTTAAATCTTACAACAATTTGACCGTTTTCTTGTTATATTTTGAACCAAGTATTTCGTGTAGCAAAAGTGTTGCTGAACCAATAGGGGTTTTCTCTTTACCTGGTCCTTTATCAAATCTAGAAAGTTCCTTTATATCTCCTTTAAAACTCCTTTATGATATCTTTTGCAACAATTGATAAATAAGAAATAAAAATTTAATAGTTCAACAGTTGAAATAATCTTTAAAATAATTTTTTGCTCTTTTTTTTCAATTATGAATTTAAAAATTTTTTTTTTGCAATAATTTTTTTTTTTTGTTAAAAATTTTCGTTCAACAATTAACAATATATTTTTAAAACATCGCACGAATAAGTTAAACATATGCTAGCTATTTATTTAAATGTAACAAATGATGATAGATTATTCGATTAAAAATTAATTAAAACAGTAATGTTAGCTAGCTAATTCTGTTGTTTATTCAATAAATTTTTGTGTTTTCTGAAAAAAAGTGAAATTAAAATTAATAGCTACAATATTACTTAAAAGTAATTACATTATTATTATCAAAAATTGCTTGAAATAATTTTATTTTCATACAATTCAAAAAGTATTCGTTGTTGTTCCTCAAAAAAATATGCAATACGTATTTTTGTTGCCCAATCTGGATTCAAACAATTATTGATCACCTGTAAACATGAAAAATATTAAATGATAAATTTTAATGAAGTCCGAGATTAAATTATAAATTTGATGAAGTTTAGGAATAGCTGATGAATGAAATTTAAAATAATAAGTTTTACATGCGTATTATTAATAGTCGTCGTTCAATTTCATTTGTATGAAATGCGATTTCAATATTTTTATTTGTTGTATTCAAGTACTTAATTTTTAGCATATCTAATTGATGATATAATTTTTGCTAAAAACATTTGAATAATTCTATATAATCACAAAATGAAATCACGAAAAGTTTAAATATAAACTTTTACTTCTGTTCGTCCAATTTCTTTCCACGTTCTACATCTTACTAATCCGGCACTTGCTTCGCTCACAATACAAAATGGATCGCTGTAAGAATCCGTATCAACATCTTTGATATCTCTAAACGATTTATCTTTATTTTTAAAAAAAATATGTTTGTTTAGTTAGACTGCAAAAATCTTTTGAAATTTGAGAAAAATTTGCAGAATTAATCTTTATAATTTAAAAAAAAATTCCAAAATGTTGTTTCTTGTTTGCTTTTAAAAATTTTTTGCACAGTAATTGATCAATTGCTAGAATCATTTACCAATAAAAAATTAAAATGAAAAATAGGTAAAACCGTGCTGATATTGTCAGTACAACATCGGAATATGGTCGTCCCTGATCTTCAACTTCCATTACACGACCACTCTGTTGCTTTTCACTCAAAAAATTAATTTTATTAAATCATTATTACAATGATTGATTCATTTTTCATTCATTATTAAATCAATATTACAGTGACTGATACACATTTTTTAAAATAATTCCGCTGAATTATTTAATTGTTTTTCTTATTTATTCCAATAATTTACATGTTGTTTAGCAACTTACAAATTTTCTGGATTTTTCATAAAAATAAAGCTAAATTAAAAGTTTTCAAAAATTTTTTACTAAATATAAATGATTTTCAGGACCTTATCATTCAAATTTCGGCAATTAAAATTTATTGATAAATTTGCTAACATGAAATATTTATGTGCTGCTACAATAATTCGTAGAAATGATTTTAAAAAAAAAATGTAAAAAGGAATGATTTAATAAATTAATCTTGATTTAATGATAATTTAATGACTATGATTTATAATTTATGATTTAATTGAATTGAAAAAGGAATTCAACAAAAAAAAAAATATCATAAGCCAATTATCAAAACATTATCAAAAAGTAATTAACAAAATTTGAATAACTTTTTTTTTTGCATTATAAAATGAACACTTTTTTTGAATTTATATATCTTTGAATTATTCAGTTAAAATTTTTAAGCATTTTCATTTAACTTTTCATCTTTTATTTTAGCCATTTGCACTGATGATAGTTTGTGAGAAAGTTTCATGGAAATTATTGTTACTATGCTTCAGAATGTAAATTTGATCAAATACATGGAAAGTTTTTTGTTGAAACAAGCATCCAATTAAAGTTTCTCTAATAGAACAAGCGCTTTTTGTCAGTTGAAAAAAGTTTCAAAAAGGGCAGAAATTTTAATCGAAAATGACGATTACGAAATTGATTGGGTTTTTTTTCCCTTCTTTTTTTTTAACTTTTTCATTTCAATTAAATTAATTTATGTGTTTGTTTTATAAGATAATAAAAATTGATATTTGTAATTTAGGATTAAAATGGAATAAAATATATTTTTACTTAGAAAAAGCAAATCCTATTTTTGAACAAATAGTTAAAATTTAAACATATATCCCAAATGATTTTTGATGAATGAAATAGATTAAATATAATCGAGAGATTTTTTTTCCTTCTCAAATATTCTCCTACATACTTTTATTTATGCTTCTTTTTTGAAAAAAATTTAATAATAATTCTATAAAATTTTGTTAGTTTTGAATTTTGATGGTAATTTTCTAAAATTTGTTAGTTGCAAATTTTTTTTTATTGTGCTTAAACAAAGGAATATTTTTGCATAAACTTAAATAAACTTATTCAAGCAACTAATTGTGCAGTGGGTTAATGAAAAATCAATAATTTACATTTGGGAGTAAAAATGTCAAAGCAGCATAAATTTTTCTTCATTAAAGCAACATCAATTTTCCCTCATTATATAACTCAAAAAATTTTGGAAACAAAAAAAAATGTCATACGCATTGAGATGAGACTTGTCCAATTCAAATAAAAAAAATGATTGATGTTTTTAAAATATTAGCATAACATTTGCATCAATTCAATGCAGTGCAATCAATTTATAAATACTAAATTGATGAGGCATTAATTATATTAAAAAAATTTGTCTCTTTTTTTAATAAAATTAACATAACATCAATTAATCAATTATTGTATTGTTCTTCCTAAAAAAAAAAAACTCCATTCTTTATTTAAAAATTAATGAAATAATTAATTTAAAAAACAAAGTAATAATTAGTATTAATATGGTTGAAATAATTTTTTTGTTTTTGAGAGAGATATTGAAATGGCTTAACGAAACAACGCTGCACGGTAATCAATTAACCAATTATTGTATTGTTCCTGCTAAAAAATAATTTCGTTATCTAAACAACTAATGAAATAATTGATTTAAAAGAAGAGTTATTTATTTAATACTGATTAATAATAATATGCTTGAAATAATTTTTTTAGTGAGATATTTGAAATTTACAGATCAGTTGAAATGACTCAATGAAACATCACTGTACTGTGCTCAAACAAGTAACTGTCAAATAATTAATTAAGGAAAAGGAGTAATTTATGTAATAGTAATTAACAATAATATTATTGAAATAATCTTTTTTTCTTTTTTAGAGAGATATTTGAAATTTACAGATCAATTGAAATGACTCAATGAAATATCGCTGTATTGCACTGGAACGAGCAAATTGAATAACAAAATTTTTAATTCATTAAATCGGCAAATTTAAAACAATAATAATATCCAATTAGAAAATACCGGTAAAGTATTAGCCTCATATCTAATTAACATTAAGGTTTTCATATTAGTTATAATATTAAAAAAAGATTAACGAACGAAAAAGGAGAGAAAAAAAATAGATTTTCAATATCTAATTAATAATTCGTCAAAAATCAATTATCATTATATGTCTGAAATGAAAAAGGAAAAGAATTTTTTTTTTCTCTAATGCCTTCAATTCATTTAATGGATATAAAAATCCTACTAACTTTTACTGAAATTATTTCTTGAAAAAAAAAACACAGTTTTATAAACAAAAAGAAAACAAGATAAAGATGAAAAATGGAAAAAATTTTCTTTAAATAAATTGAAGTCTTGTTATTTGATGCATTAAACAAATTGTTTCTAAAAATAATTTTATTTATTTTTTAATTTTTTTTCTATTTTATTCGTAAATAAAAAACAAATGAAAATTTAAAAAAAAAAACAATTCCTTGAGTAACTTATCACATTTTTGTAATGTAGCAGTTTATGATTGCTTTTTTTTTAAAATCACAAAAAATAAATTTTAAAAAATATAACTAAAAAAATATAACAAAAAAATAATTAAAAAAAAAACTGAAAAAAAAAAGAAAAAGGAAGTGAAGAATTACAGAACTATTAAAAATACTAACTTTATCATAATTATTTGATCCAATGTTCGTTGATCCATAATTGTTGGTGGACATTAAAGAAAAAAATATAAATTATAAACTGCTAACTGCTAGCAATAAATATTTTCAACCATCCCACAACCATTGAAATCTTGTTGCTTACTATAAAGAAAATTAGAAAAATAGGGCGTTGCTAGGAGCTGTTTAACTGTTTAGAATTGGAATGTATACATTCATATAACAACATATAGACCTTTTATATAATAAATATACATATATCTTAATAATACATACACAGAAGACACACACATACACAAACACACATACATACACATACACACATACACATACACACATTTATATACACATACACTTGCATAAACCTATAAAATATATACATGTATTAAAAAATTTACAAAATTCATTCAGTCAATTAATGAATATTTGATTCAGTTGGTGTAATTCAATTAATGGATATTTTGATTGCAATTAAAAGTGGTTCTTTTGGTTAGGTCATACAAAAAAAAAAATTCACTCTAACTCAATTGTTAAATTAGTTATCAGTTTACTTCTGTTATTATCACGGTATTGCAACTCGAAGTTATAATTTAAATACTAAAATTTATTATAAATAATAATTGATAATATGTGATTAAAATAAGTGCAAAAAAATAGCAAAATACTATGGAATAATATAGAATACAATTGCAGCGGAAACTATAATATAATTAAGAATGCTAAAATTATCTAATAATCTACTAAATATCATCATTCGTAGAAAAAAAAAAGAAACATTAATGGAGTAATGAAATAATGGAACAATTTCTAAATTAATGGAAGCATTTCTAAAATTGGAATGGAATATCGAATCGATTAATCTACAAATAAAATTTTCCCAATACGAAGAAGAGGAAGAAGCTCAAAATGTTGTTAACAATGTAATCAATCAGTTCTATCATATATCTATTTCTATGAGTTTAATTTGCTATCATTTTTACACTTTCGAATGAAACTTTTAGCATTATTGAATTGAACGAAATGATATATTAGCATTTGAAAATTGTGAACTACAAGTCGCTGCATCCTTCATTAAAAACACTATCATATCAGCTAAGTTATATTAATTGTTAGTTGGCAAATGGGAAAAGTACTTACTCACTAAATAAATTGTTAAAATTTTTTTTCAAAATTATTTCAAAATTGTCAAAAAAAAAGGAAGGAAAAAGATATATACACTAATAAAAAGAATGTTCATTTTCTATTTAAATTTGAAAGAAAAAAGAAAAAACAAAAAGCAAAGTTTAATTATACCAGAAGATTATTCCTTTTTGTTATTTTATAAAAAAGAAAAACATTGAAAAAAGCAATGAAAATTAGATTTTTTAAAACTTCAATATGAAGCGAAAAAAATAATTTTGATTGAAAAAAAAATTTGCAACAATTTATTTTCCTTTCACTTTTTTTTCTTTTTTTTTGATCCAATAACTCAAATACAATATTGGCAGTTAATATTTTGAGAAAATTTATGAATTTTAAGGAAAATGCACTTTTGGGTAATCACTTTTAAATAACTTTGGCTTTACATAAATTGATGCATATTTTTATTGCCTATTTTCTTCATTATTTTCCTGCTCTTCTTTTTTTTTTTTTTGGAAATACTAGTACCATAACATTATTCAAAAATGATATTTACAGCTCTTCGAAAAATTTTGAAAAAAAAACTTTGTAGCATTTCTCTCTTACTTTCAAAACAACTTAAATCTATTGAAAATACAAAAAAAAAAAATGCATATACAATAATAATAATAATAGTAATGGTGATAGTAATAATGATAATATTATTAATAATAATAAACAACAACCAATAATTCGGTAATAATTATAAATTGTTTAATTTTTTATCGATTTTTTTACTATCATTTTTTAATCTTTTAACTTATGACAATTGATTTTTAATAGAAATATTTTTTTAAGCTAAAATAATATACAATAATAATAATAATGAAAAAATTCGGAATAAATTATTTTAAAATTATTTAATAAATTATTTAATTTTTTATTGATTTTTTTTACTAATATTTTTTAATGTTTTAGTTTATGATAACTAATTTTTAATTAAAATATATTTTTTTAATTAACACTCATTTTTTAAATTTAAAGGCATAAAAAGAAAAAGTGGAAAAGTTAGTTCGAGAAAAATTATATGATTAACTTTCAATCATCTTTTTCAATTTTTTTTTTCCATCCAAATATGTTTCTTCCTATATTTTCTTCAGAATTATTATTTTTATTGTATTAAGTTACAATTGAAAGTAATTTTTATTGAAAACAAATTTTATTTTTTAAATCATTCAAGGCAAAATCCAACTCGATTCCAATATTTTGAAAAAACCGAAGAACAGAAAGCAAAAGGAAAAAGAGAGAAAAAAGGAAAAAAGACTAAAACGGAAATGATGACAAGATAACAAGATGTAGAAGTAGAATTTTTTAATAGTGTTACAAGGAAGAAAGAAAAAGAAATAAATTTTTTTAAATTTCTTAAAAAAAATTTGTCGTCTTTATTATTTTCCACAATTTTTAATTTTTTGTTATTTCAATTTTTTTTCTTTAATTTTACTTTTCATATTTTCAATGAAAATGAAATTAAGGAAACATTGTTGGAGGTGGAAAAGAAAAAAAAATTATGTCACGCAATTTCAAACATAAATCTCTTTTTTCCCACCTTTGTTAAATTTAAATATCAGCTTTAACTTTTAGCAAAAAAAGCAATTTTCTTACCTGTAGTATTTGACATAATCATTGCTTTATTAAACTACTTAAATATCATTTTGTTTGTTTAGGATCGCTTTAATTGTTTAAATTTAAATTACTTGTTTAAATTTAAAATATCATCATCAAATGATCTTAGAGAAAAGAAAGGTGAGAAAACGTCATAAGAAATAGAATAGAGAAATAGCAGAAGACAAAAAAAAAATAAGTACTATAACTTATGAATTTATTTTTTTTAAATTTAAACTTCTTCTGCAAACTTTTATTAGACATTTAAATCCATTCTTTTCTTGGCAATAATATTTAAATTGCTTTTCTCAAGAAACAAAACTTCCGTTTGTATATTCCTGAAGTCATAATTATTTTTTGGGTAAAAATGTGACAGAGAAAAGAGAAAGATAGACAAGAAAGAGAAAAAAAAAACTTGAGGTAGGTTTACAACGATTTCTTTTGCTAGACATCATATCATATCACAAAGTCTTTGAATTATTTCAAAGAAGTGATAAGCAATGACAAATAGTGCTTTTTTCTTAACATTCAGTAATCAGACCGGGAATATTTGAGCTATAAAAAAATAAGGAACTTTTACAGCATCTTTTAAAATTATTTAAAGCTTTTGCAAAAAAACTAATTATGATTGTTAACACTACATTGTTAGTGTTTTATAGAGTAACCATATTTTTATAATTGAATACACTACGTGTTCTTTTGGAAATAATGTGATTAATTTTTGCAATCAACTTTTTTTTTTAATTACTTCGAAACTTTTTCAAGTTATTTCATTTAACTAAAGGACAAAATTTCCGAAGTGACATTTGAAAATTCACTTTCTTTCTTCCTTTTTTTCTTCTTTTTCTTTTGTTTTCTTCATTTTCTTATTAAGAACACTTATGATAATGATGATAAAGATTCAATTGCATGTTCAATAACTGTAAATAAATCAGTTATTAAATCAAATCAGCAAGCCAAATTTTCTTCGTTTCTCCATCATCAATTCATATCATGAAATTCTTGTGGAAATTTCGAAATTCGTTTATTTTTCATTATCCGTAATCGCTTTTTATTTTTTTGATTTATGATGTTATCGTATTTTAATTTTTGGCACAAAAAGAAATCCAAACATTATTATAGTTATTGTTAATAGATTTAAATTATTTATATTAAAACCTCTTTGCTTTACTGACAAATAAAAATTGATTTAATCATATTTTTCAAATGTGTCCTTTTAAAGTATATTTGTTTGTTTCATTTTACTTTCATAAATTCATTTCAACAAACAGACAAATGCATTACTTAGCAAATATAACACTCTGGACAATTTAATTTCATTTGGTGATTTGACACTCAGCTGACTGATTAATTATTACTGATTTTTTATCTGATAAAGCCAATTACTGACAAAGGGAGTTGTCGTTTCTATTTGTCACATAAAAATTATTTGATGATTATTTACACTCAGTTGATTAATCATTATGATTTTTTAACTGATGAAGGATAACAGATAAAAATGCAAATTTTTTCAATTTGACTTTCGCCTTTAATTAAGCTTCTTTATTTTTCTACGTTGTTATTTTTATTATTATAAATTATAGATTAGTATCAGTTACATTTTTTGATTGGCGTTACTTACAAATGTTCATTTGTCAATTTTTTTTTTGTCCCAAATGATTTAAGCATGAAGCATTAAAAAACTTGCAAACTTATATTTCGCTTACATTTTTCTACAACGAAATATTGATCACATTTGAATGATAGCCTAATTCAAAATGTTATCAAGCTATTAGTGCTATGGACATTACTCAAAGCTCAATGGGAACAAAAATTCAAAGCTCAATGGGAACAAAAATTTAATCAAAAAAATATGTTAACACTGAATTCACGCTGACACTATTGGTCATTATTATTCAGTGCATAAAATATTTATGCGGAGAAGTTAAAAAAGTAAAATTTGAAATTCCTTTGCATTAGTCCAGTTTAATGGGAACAAAAATTTAATCAAAAAAATTTGTTAACATTAAATTTGCACTATATTATTGATCATTATAACTCAATGTGTAAAATACTTACGCGGAAAAGTTTAAAGAGTAAACTTGAACTTCTAGAATTGTTAATCATTAAATTTAATTCGACTGATAATTTGGCTATTTATTTTTAACTGTTTGGAAAAAATATACGCTCAATTGTAATATTGATGAAATAAATGGAAATATTTTAAAAACTGTAAATATATAATATTATTAGTTGATTTGAAAAAAACATTTTCAAATATTTCAAATATTGAATTTAAGTAATGACAATCAATAATGCGCAAAAAAAATGTTATAAACTAATAAAATTTTGACAATCTTCAAAAAAAAAAAGAAAGTAAAATAATGTCAATTGTGTAATTTAATATAACAAAATATTACATTAAAAAAGGATGCTGTGAAATAAGATTGAAGAAGTTCCGAAAAATGGCAATCAAATAAAAGTTCAATTTTAAAAGTAAAAATATTAAACTTGTCTTTTCCATTTTTTTTGCTGAATTTTGGTTCTAAATGACAAAAAAAAAAAAAAATTGAGGAGAGAAATAAAATCCTAACTCAATACATGTGGGGAACACTGGCTAGCTTAAACAGATGGTTATTTCGATCATCAAAAATTAATGATATCAAAACGGATATCATTGAAAGCTGCTTTTTTTTGTTTTAATTTTTTTTTCCTTCCTGCTTTTATAGCATTCATAATGATAAACAAAAATGATATATTTTCCAACTAATACAATAATGATGACAAATGACACATATACTGCAACGTAATATCAATATCTACAAAATAGGATAATGTAAATAAACACATACAATGACAATGATAAATGGACAAACACAATGTAAGGATGACCGATGACACACCTGCAGTAATCTTAATGCTAAAAATGTTTGAATTAATGATGATACTAATTTTTGAATATTATTGTTAAAAAGAGTGGAAATAAAACAAAAAAATCATTATAATTTGAAGAAATCAAACACTAATTGTGCTAATTATTTAATTTAAACGAAACTTTCACTTTTTTTTTAAAATTGTCCATTCATAAATTCATAGATATTCTGAAATATCTTGTCAAGTTAGCAATTGGGAAATTGCCTTCAGGAATCCTCTTAGGGATTTTTATTTGTAAATTTCACTTATTACAGTTACACAAAGCTTAAGTGATATAATTCAAGTTTTAACTCTTTTGATTCGTTCATTTTGTTTGCAATGATACATTTTGCAAATCAAAGTTTCAGAAAATTCGAAAAATTTTTGCAAATAAAATTTATTGTACATGACATCAAATTCATTTCTACTAAAAATTATTTTTACAACTGAGGGAATTTCTGAAAATAATTTTTCCAAATTGCTATTTTAACTTAGTAAGGTATTTACATTAGCTTTAACAAAAACAATTAGATTTTGATTGATCATTAAGATGTATCATATTTTTACATACATTGATGTATATATGATACCATATTATTGAAACAAAATCATTCAGGAAGAAAAATGATTCATTTTAACCTTTAGGTGTAAACGAATTAACCGGAAAAGATCATAATTCAATGAGTGAAACAAATGATAATGAAATGATTTAATAGCTCATATTTATCTTTCTTTTTTTTTCATTCTCAAATTCTATAGTTTCATCTTGCAATCTTAACATCACGTCATCAGACAAATTTTAATTTAACAAGCCATCTTGACATCATCAGACAATTTTGCCAACAGTATTGCTATCTCAACATCACATCAGAAAAATTTTAATTTAACAAATTAAGAAAAAAAAAACTAACCGTTAAGCAAAACATATACTGTATTAAAAGTGTTAGTTATAACGACGATTAAATTTTGTTAATTATAACGATGATTAAATTTTGCTAAATATAATTTCGAAAACATAAAGCGCTAATTTTTAATTTGGAACAAATAAATACGCACATAGTTGTTCTGATGATAAGCCAAGAATAAATAATTTTTTTTTCAAATAAATATATTTTTTTATGACAAGTATAAATTTTTACAATTTGAAATAATTTTCCGGAAATGTAACGTGAAATATTGTTAATGCATCTGTCATCTGATTTTAAAAATTTCTGGTTTTAAAAAAGTTGTCATCTGGTTTAAAAATTTCACTGATATGTTTAATAAAAACGACATTGAATAAAAATTTGTTAAAAGTTAGAAAATATTGTTATTTTCAGTGAAGTAACAAATTTAGCAAAAAGTTCAAGCCATATTATGAAAGCTGAATTTCGATGAAAATGACAGAAAATTAAAATGAAAAGAAGAAAAAAAATTAAAAAAAAAACATTTAATAACAGGAAACATTAAATCTGTCATGTTTTTTTTTTTTTTTTTCCTGCAAAATTGCGAAAATATTTTGCTTACAATTGACAAGCAAAATTATTTATACAAACTTCTTTTTTTTTGACAACTTAATTATGGCAATTTAACTTTCATTCTTATTCATTTGAATAACTCGTGGCATTTTCCTGCAAAAGGGATAATAAGTTTACGATATATTTGAATGGGGCACCAATAAATAGTATTTCATTCAAATATTTTAGCATTTATTAAAAAAAAAGATTTTTTTCTTTTTAGTTCACAATGAATTTGGCAGATTAAATTTGATGTTTTCAGATAGGAAAAGAAAAAATTTTCTTTTGCAATCATATTTGGAGCGAAATTTCTATCCCTATGATTCTCAAATCAAACATGCCAAAATTTAGCAATTGAATTGCCTAGGGGCAAAAAACTGATAATCTATTTTATTTATGTCATTTTATTTTTCCTAAAAAATTATGAAAAAGTTTTGCAAAACGCTTGCTGCAAGAAAAAAGTAAACAATATAATAATATTTGTAAAAATAATTGCAAAAAAAAAATAACGATATAAAATTAGTTGTAAAAAATAATTGCCAAATCGAAATATGAAATTTTTCGATATCCATGGTGAATTAAACAGTTTCAAATTTTGATGAACAATGAAAATAGTAAAGGAAATAATTTTCTTTTCGTATATGTTATAAATTTAATTGTAATATACAATGAAAAGGAAAGCAATAAGTAGCAGTACGATGTTTCTAACATAAGTGGTTAGCAAAAGTTCTTTGCTAATCATTTATGTTAGCTTTTTGAGCAAAATTTAAATTATATAATAAATTGTTTGAAAATTTAAGAAGTGTCATTGCGACAATATAATTATGATATATTTAATATTATACTTACTAAAACTTAATACTATTTCAGCAGTATTCAACAGTGTGCGAAAGTTTAGTATGCAACTTAATATGCATCCAAGGTTGAGCGTATTGCTGAAAAATCGAGCATTAACTCTGTAACTGAATATACATTCGAAGTTAAATAAGAAACTAAAAAACTGAATATAAGCTCTGTGACTGAATATATATTCAGAGTTTAATAAGTAATTGAAAAACTGAATATATATTCCGTAACTGAATACATACTCAGAATTTAATGGGTAACTGAAAAATTGAATATATCACTCTACAGCTGAATATATGCTCAGAGTTTAATAAGTAACTGAAAAACTGAATATAAACTCTGCAATTGAATATATACTCAGAGATTAGTATGAAAAGTTGAAAACTGATAAAATGACAAATTTCATTTTCCCAACTTTTCCAAATTTTTTTTATTTGTTAATTTTCTGTTCATTTATAATGAAAATAACAGAAGTTAGTTATTCATATCTTCCTTTTTTTCGTCCTTTCTCCCATTTTCTCTTCCTCTCTCTTCATTTCTTTCCAAATTCAAAGCTTTCAATTATATAGCAATATAAAATTCGTTTCTATTATTTATTGAAATATATAGATTAACATTATTATAAGCAACTGTGATTCATTAAAACTATTATTTAATAAAATATAACAACGCATTAATTTTTTTAATTCCATTAAAATAAGATTTGAATTTAAATTGAAAGTTTGTTGAAAAATTCCCAAGTCATATTTTAATTATTTGTATAATTTTGCTTTTCTTCAGTCAAGATGCATTTTTAGGAAATGCAACTAAGGATTCAAAAAAAAAAAAAAAACAATTTTACTAAAAGATTTTGATTAAATTGTTCTACCACGTATCATTCTAATTATACAGCAATGAACTTCATAAAATCGATTAGTCTTAATAAAAAAAAAAGTTTTTTAAGATTGAAAAAAAGTTACCATAATAGTAATAATTTTCGATTGGAAAAGAAATGCAAGTCTTGTTCAATTTAAAATACTTCAAAAAAGAAAAATACATTTGCATTATTATTGCTGGTAATAATAGAAAACAATTATTTAAATTAAAATTTCTGTTTATAATTTTCCAATGCTATTAGTGCTATTACCAGCCATCCTATTACGTTATTACGCTACTACTTCCTCCCAATTCCATTTCTTTCTTTCTTTATTATTCTTTCTATCAATTAACTTTTTATTTCCTTTCTTTTGTTTTTCGATACTAAATGATTAAATATCAACAACGTAATGGCTACCCAGTTTTATTTGTTGGGATGTTGTTTTTTCCCGAATCCATCCAAAATGCCTTTTATTGATTTTTTAAAACTTTGTGCATGTTTATTTTTTTTTGAATTGAATTGAATATGTTAATCGATAGTTTACAATGGAGTTTTGAATTTACTATTTGAATGTAAGTCAAATTTTAAAAAGTGAAATTTTTATTTTAATATTTCAATGTGAGAATATTGATTCATGTAAAAATTTCAGTTGAAATTCCACAAAAAAAATGAATGAAATGAAAAAAGAAAATAACATTTACTTTTTTTTTTAACAAAATTATTTGACAAAATTTTATTCTTCATTCTACAGATTTAAAAAAAAAAGTGACGTAGAAAATAAATACCATAAAAATCAACCAAATGATTTTCTCTTAATCATTTTTCATTCTACAAAATCACATTTTCAACAATTGTTGCCAATCATGATTAGTGTTTTCAAATAACAATTAATTTATTTTTCTTTTAAATTTTTTTATTGAATGATTTTGGGTGTTTTACTATTATAATGAAAGAAAACAGTTGTTAAGTAAAATTTAATTAATCAATTTAACAAAAATTTAGCAACATTTAGTGGTACTTTTGTTTCTTGGTACATGCCACTAATAATAGCATAGTGACGATTTCATTGGCATTCAAACCAAAAGAAAAAAATTTACTTCAAAATTCTTTTTAATTTTTTTCTTTTTCGTTAATTAACCGATATTTATAGGCTAATTAACCGATATTTATAAGTTTAACGGTTAAAATTATTTTTTTGATAAATATTTTCAAAAGGAGCAATTTAGTGATAATTTAATGAGATGGTAATTCGTTAAACAATGCATAAAAAAGTATCCAAAAAAATTAATTATAATTTAAATAATTCTAATTAAAAAGTTATCAGTTCTGTTTTCTTTTTCTAAATTGATATATTCTATGTTAATTATCAAAATTGATGAAAAACTTTGATGAAATATTTACTAAATTTGTTTGAACTTTTTGTTCAATTTTGCCATCGACAATATTATTGTCTTTTGATAAAGAAATGATGAAAGCAAAAATGCATCATCATTAGTGTACACAAAATGAAAATGACTTTTTGAAACTAAACAATATGATTTGGCTATTTAATAATGAATAGAAGATTTTTTTAATTTAAATTTAAATTAATCATGCGTAGATACCCATGATGTCACAATGATTTCAAAATTAAAAGTATCTCTGCAAATAATTTGATGGTAAAAATTAGATTGTATATCAAAAATAGGAAAAATTTTTTTTTAAAGTTTTTCAATTATCAACAAAATCTCTAGCGAAATTTCGAAAGAAAAAAAGGAAGAGATTTAATTTTTCTATTAAAATTTTAGTTATTGAGCAATTTTTTGATAGTAATTAAAAAGCTTTTGAAAAATGCTTCATTTTCAAAAAGAATTAGCATTTGTTAATTATCATCAATCATTTCAATCACAAACATATCTCTGTCCCTAAAAACAATAAGTCAATAAATTTAACCATTAATTGATTGATTTTTGAAATAAATGAAAAACAAAGAAAAATCAATGTAATGAAATTTTGTGAAGTGAATTAAACTAACAAATTTTTTCAAAGTTTGTTTTTATTTTCCCAAAAACGAAAAGTATTAATTATTTTTAAAGTATATTGAAAGACAAAAAAAAGCCTGAACTGATTGAGCTTATATAATTTTTGAAAATTTGTCCTTTATTTTTTCTGTTTTTTCTTTATTAATACAACAAGGCACTGGTAAACATTTTTATTGATTGGTAATTTGCCATTTCAAATCTTTTTGAATGAAAAAAAGATTGATCAGAAAAAAAATTTTTTTTTCACAATTAATATTTCGAATTAAAAATGCTTTATTCTATTTTGAATAATATATTTGAATTAAAAATGGTTTATCCTATTTTAAATAATTCATCTGTAAGATGTTTTACTATGTAAGCACATTTATGATTTATACTGAGAATTATAAAGTGGAAACAAGTTTGAGCATTTTCAAAAAGAATTTTTATCCTATTTTGAATATGATCTGTAAGCAGTTTTACTATTGTAAAGTCATTTATAATTTAGTGTTGGACTTTAACTTAACCTTAATTCATTTAATACCGACACAAAATTTGATTAATTAAAAATTAGGCGTTGAAAAATGAAAAAAAAAGTCCGATATTATTATGGCTTCTGCTATAAAAGATTACGTAATCTTCATCTACCGTTTAAGATTTTTTTTAACTGCCAAAAAAAAACGATCTTATTTTTTTTTCGGGTTAATAATGATTTTAAATATTAGCCTTGCACATTTAATTAATTGTCACGAATCACTGGAACAAATTTAGTTAAATTTTAGTAAATCGTTAATTCTAAAATCACTTTATTCCACTTAATATATGCAATGTCATTCATAGAGCTAACATTTATTTTGTACAAATACTTTTAAATTGCTAAAATTTTCTGAATTAAAACTAAGGAAGATTTTTTCTAGAATAATGAGTTAAATCAAAATTTTTTTTTAAAGGTTAATTAAACTTTTTGCAGTTTTTTTTCAGTAATAAAATTTTCTTTTTTTTTTCAATATTTTCTAAACTGTAATTTAAAATAGGTTAATTACAAATTTAAAAAAAGAAAATCGAAGCTTTTAGTTTATTTTTGTTTAATTTCAAAATTCAAAAATGTCCATTTTTTCACTGGTCTTTTGGTTTTCTTCCAGAAAAATTGAAAACTTACAGCCTAATCGGTGGTTGTGGCAATGATCGCTTCCGAGCCAGTATTTCACTCATTCGGCTCGATTCATCACCAGCAGTACTGGTTACCGTTTGTGATTGTGAATGCTGTCGCCAGGGAAATCGTTTTGAGCTTGCAGCACTTTTGTCAATCATGAAATTCTCCATTATTTGGTTGCAGTTGATAATTTTTTAACAGCAATGTTCACAAAGAAAATATGCTAAAATATCAGCGCATAAAATCTGAAAATAAAAATTTAAGCATTTTCAAAAAATACTTAATTATTTTTGATATTTTTTAAACAAATTAAATGGTTGACAAAAATTATCTGAAATGAAAAAAAAGTTTTATCCTTTACAAACATCAGTCTTTTTTTAAATTTTAAACAAAATCAATTAAAAATAAATTAATTGATTTACAAAAATGGAGAAAAAAGAAAAATATAAGAATTTACAATGACAATTATGATTTTCACAAAAATTTTGACAAAAAAATTTTGCTTATAAGAAAGTTTTGAAAATTATATAACCAAAGAAATCTATCAAATATGAAAATTAAAATTTAAAATTTATTAAAAATAAGAATTCTGTTGTCTCTTTTTTTCGAATCATCGTCTACTGGAAAACAATAATATTGAAATTAAATTTTAGGACAGATGAAATAAAAGTAAAGAAAATAACTGATAGAAACGTAAGTGATATGAATGTTTTGAAAATTATGTAATCGAAGCAATTTATTTAACATGAAAATTAAAATTTGAAATTTATCAAAAATAAAAATTTTGTTGTATCTTTTTTTCAGTAAAGCTTCTTTCTGAACAAATGCAAAAATATTCAATTTTAACATTCAAAACCTAATTAACGAATCGCTAATTGCTACTTTCATGAAAATTTTTCTATTTTAAAAATATTCGAATGCATTTTGTTGATTATTAATTCGTTCTTAAATAAATGAAAGTAAAACAAAAAAGTAAGTAATTTAACAAAAAGTTAAAGTTAAAATATTTTTACTTACAAAATTTTACTTAACGTTTAGCAGAAAAATTAATTTGAAAGCAAAAAAAAATTTATTGAAAAAATATTCATGAAATTATTTTTGCAGCGCAGATTACGTTTGCTGGAATAAGGTTTTATGATTGCGATTTTAATCTATCAATTAAAGAGGCAAAAAAAAAAGCACATTGAAGTGATGTAAACATGACTAGTGTTTCAGGATAAAATAAAAGGCTAATGATGATGCATCATCAAGATTCTTAAAAATCGTATACTGCTCATGATTGACAACTTTGTCATTTTTCACCAACTATATCTATAAAAATAAACATTAAAATGCAAATGGATAAAAAGACAACCATTATAAACATTGAAAAGTGCAGAAGAAGATGATGATGAAGAAGAAGATGAAGAAAAAAAATTTATCAAATATATTTAAGTATGAGTTAGTTTGAAAAACTTTCTCGTCTTTCCTTTTTATGACTGCTTCTATAAATTTTTAAATGATTGAAACTTTTTTGGATAAAAATTTATTGCCTTGCGTTAAGTATATGTATTATGATAATGCCTTTTAGCAAACAAGAAAAAAAGAAAAAAACATAAACAAATAAATAAACATTAATTTTCGAGTATTGGAATAACTATAAAAAATATTTTATAAATGATGCAAAATTTGAACAGAGAAGTTGTTTTTATAATGACTTGTAATTTAGGAAAAAAAACGATTTAAATTTTCCTTTCTCAAACATTCTTTATTTCCAAATTTGAAAAAGTTGAAATAACTATCAAAAACATTTTATAAATGAAGCAAAATTTGAACAAAGAATTTTTGTTGTTCAGCTTTTTTTTTTTAAACGATTTGTAATTTAGAAAAAAACGATTTAAATTACTACACCCCATATTTTTCTTTCTCAAACATTCTTTATTTCCAAATTCTGAAAAAAGTTCATACAAAATTCGATTCTTCATTCGTTTCTTTTTTTCTCTTTGCTCAATGAAACAATGGAAAAAAAACAAAAAAACAAAAGAAAACAAAAGTTCATTTTAGATCTTTTACATTTTCTCTAACACAATCATATTTTTACAATTTTGAACGATCTAAAGTAGTCCTTAAAAAAGTTTAACAAAAATTTCAAAACTTGCAACTTACATAATGCTTTTACTAATTGGAAACAAAAAAAGAAAAGTCTAAAAATAGTAGGATGTGACACTTATTTCTTTTTTTTTTCATTATCGATTTAAATTATATAATGGAAAATTTTTGCTTTTAAATTGTTAAAATAGTAAAACAGTGGTGATAAAAAGTAATTCGTAGTTACCAGAGTTTCAAAAACATAAGTAACAAATTGAAAATTTTTTTAAAAGTTTAAAATTGCTCGATCTACGGGTAAACATCATTAATATTACATATGACATCAGTGATACTTTGATGTTGACAGGATTTAAAAATAATTTCGAGCATCCGGTGTAAATTACCAACAAACTAAATGCCGACAAAACGAAATGATCAGGTGAAAATGTTTAACTGAAAGAAATAAACATTCAGTAAACTGAAACAGAATGAAATTTTTTATTGTCGCTAATCCTAAATAATTTTTTTTTTACCACATTAATAAATAATTAATTAGCAAATTTAAATTGAATAAAAAGTAACAAATACATCGTGCTAGTCAAGACTTTATTTTCCTGTTTTTTTAGGAAAAGCATTAATTAATTATTATAAGATGGCAAAAACATTTGCCACATTAGCAAAATATTAAATTAAATAAAAACTAATATTACATCGTACTGGTGGAGATTCCATTTTCCACTTTTTTTTTTAAGAAAAGCATTAATTAACCATTTTTGCTAAATTAATTAATGATATGACATGATGAAAATATTTTTCATATTAGCAAAATGCTAAATTTTTTTTTCAATGTGTATAATAATAAATTAGATTGTAGGCGAGCTAATTTTTTATTTTTTAATTCATAAAGTATCAAATGAATCATAATTTATTCATATTAATTTTATCAATAATAATTTAAAAAAAATTTTTTTTACTAATTAAACAAAGCAAGTGTCGTAGTAAACTGTGCAACGAATATTCAGCGAAAGAGTAAAATAATTTAGGACTTTTTTTTTTTAAAAAAAAAGGGAAAAATAAATATGATATCGAATTACTCATCGAAAAAAATATTTTTTCAAAAAATGATTTGTTGTAATACGAAATCGTTCAAAGCAGAAAATATACAAACAGGAAAAAAAAAACATTTGAAAACCAATAAATTGTCTGAACGGAAAAAGAAAAGGAAAAATAGCTGAAGTTACAATATATTCAAAATAAAATATTTTTAACAAAGCTGCTTTACATAACATATCCTGTAACTAACTGCAATAGTTCATTTAACCGATTATTAATTTAAAATTTTTGATACGGAGATAAGCAGCTAGAAATTTCAGCATTGAAATGATTTAGGAAAATTGGTTTCGTATGATTTGCAGTAGGAAATAAACAGTGCTTTATCTGTTAAAAAAAAGAAAAATTTAATTTTTGTTTAATATAAATTTTTAACCTCAAATTTTAACAAATTATTATTTGCATATGATTAGGAAAAAAAGAAGCTTAGGAAAATCAAAATTGTTCAACTAAAAACTCTTTCATTAAATTTTTAATTCAATATTAAAAAAATTCTGCAAAAATGTGCAAATTTTAAAAATGGTAAAGTGAATGAAATTACAAAATGAAAAGGAAAACTGTTTTTTTTTTAGAGGTTTTGTTTATCTTTGCCTTCCATAAAAGATATCAGTTTTAATTAATGAAACGAGTAGTACGAAAATGTAATTAATTGATAACAAACTAAAATCAATTATAACAATTATTGATAACAGATTGAAATCATTTATAACAATCGATGATAACAGATTAAAATCAATTATAACAATCATTGATAATAGAGCAAAATTAATTGAACAATAATTGTTAGTAAAACAGAATTAATTAATTAATGGTTGATAAAAAATAAAAAACATTTTTTACGGAAATGATAGAATAAAGGAAAGATTGAATTCGCAATAACAATTGTTTCCATATCGATCGATAAACAGCTGTTGTTTCATGTTTCAAATTCTTTTGTTTTTTTTTCTTTCATTTTTACTTTTGTTGGAAATTGATTTTCATTTTAAGTTCTTTAGACACACCAAAAAAATTTTAATATTATTCACATGCAAAAACATTAATGAATAAAAAAATATTTTATTAAAAAAATTTACAACTAATTTAATATCTAATTAATTTTTAGTTGTGTCATTTTAAGCCATTTTATGGTCAAAATGAATTTTTTTCCGTTCATTTAGTATACACATGTAAGATGAGGATTTTACTAAAAATAGCAATTTTTAAAATTAATTTCTTGAAATGATGGCTAAATAAGAAAAAAAGCCTAATTGAAAAAGTAATATAGTTCAAATGATTTTGAAGTTTGTTTATTTTTTTTCCTGTCTTCAAATTTTTTTGTTTCCGTCTTTGTTAAGTGAAGGAATCCTTTTCGCAATTTTGATTGAACTATGTTGATAAAATTTGTGGCACTAAATTTTGATAAATGGTAAATTTTTATAAAATCCATTAGTTTGAAATTCAATTGCTTTTGTTGCCAAAAGAAAATCTAAAGTAAATGGCAGAAAATTTCAATGTCAAAAAAAGTTCATTATTAAACAGCAAAATTTTTCATGCGACATTTATAACATAACATTAACATTGACAAATGCAGCAAAATATATGATATTAATTTATAATTACCAAAACAAAATTACAGATGTTATTAATCAATGATTGTTGAAAATTTCAATAATTAATATCAATATATTAATTTGTCGTGTAACTTTATCTATCTAATTTTATCCAATGGCAATCAAAAAAGTTTTTTTTAGGAAAGAAAGAGGAATTATTAATTATGCTTAACATTATATTATGATTAGATATAATTAATAAGTCGAATTTAATGTAAATGATGAAAGCATTGACAAAAAAAAGACAAAATTGCAAAAAAATGCATGCAATGTTTTATATTCATAACCCCAATGAATGGTAGAAGGGAGAGAAAGATATTTTTTCACTAATTCAGGATAGTGATGTCAACTAAGTCTACGATAAATTGATATATGTTACCCCATGAGAAATTATAAAACAAATGAACAAAAACTTTTGCAATCAGTGAAATGAAGAAAAAAAGAGATATTTTGGTGAAATAAGAGATCTTTCATCATATGTCATTAATTCTTCTCAAACAAAACGTATTTTTGCAACTCATAATAAAACTTACACGCATATATTTGTGCATGCACATGCATTCATGCATACATATATGCATGAACCAGTTCTAAAACATTTATTACATTTAATGACTTGGTTTTTCTGCATGGGAAACAAATGCTAAAAACCATAGATTATAAAGTATTATCTGAAAATCCTATCAGTTCGATTAAATTTTATGGAAGTTAAAAAAATAAAAAACCAAAAAAATGATGCAAAACTTTTTCTTTTTATTTCTTTTCCAAATGAATGGACATTCGGATTACAAAATCTTTTGAAATTAGAAAGAAAACGAATTGGAACTTATAATTAATTATTAAGAAGAGGAAATAAAAAGGAAAAAAATTCGATTAAAGTTTTCTTGAAATCAAAATTTTTTTCCAATCGTTCTTCTCATCATTTGCAAATGAATCACGTAACAGTTTTCAAAATTTTCTTAATAGTACATGATTGTCTTGAGGAAAACAATAATATAAATTTCAAATTGAGGGAAAAAATTCTGATTAAGAAATAAAATAAATAAAAATAAAACCAATTTATCAGTCATAATAAGCTTAACCTGCTTAATAATGAAACATAGTAACAGTAATCGGTTACCTGTGCAACTATTTTTTTGTTCGTTTGTTTGTTTGTTTTTTGTCATGTTTATTTTTTGTTTTGTTTTTGTTGGTGTTTATAATTTGCTAATATTTATTTTGCATTCAAGGTCTAAAAAGCATTTATAGAAACAAAACGATGTGCATTATTGACAGAATATCTGCTGAAATTCGTAACTTTCAAAACATACTAATTTTTATTTTTTTTTTAATTTTAAATTTAAGCTATTTTTAAAATTCAGTCTACTTTTCGTTTTTTGTATTTAATCTATTTTTTATTTTAAATTTATTCTATAAGATAATCTATTTTTGAGATAGTTATTCGCAATCATTTATATAGCTAGTCAGGAATTACTTTTAACTCTTTTATTTGTCACCTTTATAGGTTAATTAATTTGCAAAGTAAACATTATTACTGATTTTAAATGTTTTTTAGTTAAACTTTTCATAGCAAATGTAAATTGTAAAGCAGGAACATTTTTAGTAATTATTCGATTTAATTTCATTTCTTTTTTTTGATATTTCAAATTGCAGCATTACTTTTGGAAACGAATTAAAGTAGAGCATTAAAAAAAAAAAAAAATAACTAAATACAACTCCTCCAATTATTTTCCAACTCATTATGATGCACGTTAACGTTTATGTGGGCATATTTTTCAAGTTTTTACTAACATCAGTTGAATTTTTTTTCTCGGAACCACTAATTTATGATAATTGAAATTTTTAATGATAATACAATACAAGTAATTCATTTCAAACAAATTTGTGGCAAACTAGAAAAAAGAAACGCAAAAAAAGAAAAAAGAAAGAAAAACCTGTGAAAACAAGAAATAGCGATGTCAAAGTAAAGATTTCAAATCAAATTTTTTAGAATAAATTTGTCAGATATGCCAAATAAAAGGATACAGTACGTCAAAAGGTCAAAGAAAGCTACCGTTTTTTGGTATGAGAATATAATTAAATTTATTATAAACAATTTGATGTCAAACTATTTTCTTTTTAAAATGTAGAATGCAAAAAAAAAAAAACCTGTGGAAACAATAAATTAAATTATGGTGCTACCGTATTTTTTTTAACATAGCGACCGGCTCATTTTTGGCTCAATTCAAAACCCAAGCAGCTTATTATAACATATTTATGCAAACGACTAAAAATTTGAATCTGTTGATTACACTCATACACAAGCATATATATATTAATAATCCTTTATGTTTGTTATGCTCGTATAGAAATTAAATTGCAAGAAATGAAGTATTAAACGATTAATTTAGCATAATAAAAAAGAAAAAATGGAAAATGTAAGGAATAGATGCTAAATAATCGTTCAATGATTTCAAATTTTTGTTAAAAGTAAAGCAAATGGTTAGCAAATCAAGTGGAAATTATTAGGTCTAATAATTTTATGCGTCGATACTTTCATAAACCACCCACAGAAAATAAATTTAAAATTTTTTTTAAAATTTATTCTAAATATAATTTTCTTGATATATTTTTGTATTTAGAGTTAAAAAAATGTTTATTATGATTGCTTAAAAAATATTCATTCAAGAATCATTTATGATTCAGATTGACCTAAAATCTAGTAATTATTGATCTAAGAATCGTTTATGATCTAGATAGACCTAAAATCTAATATCATTGACCTAAAAATCGTTTCTGATTCAGATTAATCTAAAAACTAATAATTATTGATACAAGAATCATTTGCGATTTCGATCCAAAATCTAAAAATTATTTATCATCCACGACATGATTTATGATTCCTTGAAATTTCCAAGAAGTTAAATTTAAATTGTTAAAATTCGATTAAGATAAAATTTGATACTGTTTTGTGTAAAATGACTAGAAAACTATTTACTAGATAGTTCCGCCGTATGGATATTTTGTTTTAGCAATATTCTTTAAAAGATTTCCACCAGCAATGTAATATTTTATAATATTTTATTCAAATAAAAACAATTGTTGGAAATCTTAAATTTTGAAAAAAAGAAGACATCAAATTTATGTGCAATTTTCTAGGAGAGTTTTTTTATTTTTGTCAAAGATCTGTTTACTAACCAAAAAAAAAAAAAAAAACGAAACGATGAGAGAGACAAATTGAACGAAGCACTAAAACTGATTTATTCATCTGAGTTTAATTTTATTTAAAATGATTTTTTAGCAAAAATTTGTCTTAAAAAATTCGTATCCTTGCTAAAACAACGTAGTTTTTTGATGATACATTATTCAGTTAATAGATTTGATCATAATTAATACAATTTAATCAACCAATAGATTAACTGAGTATATATATCAAAAACTAATTGTTTTGGTTAAGGTAAAGCTTGCAAAAAAAAAAACGAACAAAATGAAACAAAAGCAACCAGTAAGTTGTTACAGAAAACGTGAAAGTAATTTGATCGTCACTAAATGAAATGTTGCGATAACTTATTTCCTTGAAATTCATTTGAAACAAAGTGAGAAAAAAAATTATTTGTTATTAAGTATGGCAATAGCTATTATTTAGTAACATCCAGAAAGAAAAAGAGGAAAAAAAGAAAATTGCACCATCGATCATTTCAAATAGCAAAAAACTGTGTTTGCAAAGAAAAAAAAACGAATTTTTATCCTAAACAACGATTACACACACACTGAATTCAAAAGTGCTTTTTAAAGCAATTTCAATAAGTACGATTGTCAAGGAGAGAAAAGAATTTAAAAAAAATTTGAAAAAAAACGATTATATTTTATGAGGTCTAATTTTTTCATTAAATTACACGAAAAAAATTTTTTTTCAATCTAAAATATCTCAAGTAAAGACAAATTCGATTTGTTCCTTTTTTTTTTCATTTATTTCTGAAAATGAGAAATTAGAGATAAGAAAAAAAAGTTCGCCTTTGCCATCATAGGTATATATTAAATTAAAGTTAATTCGGCGCTTTTCAGATGCTTGGTTTGTCCAATGTCTGGGATAACTGAGTGTTCGTTACCTTCCAAATGCTTGGTTATCCAAGCTTAATTTCTGGGCCAAATGTTTTTGAAAAACATTTTTTTCGAAAACAAAAGAAAAAAGGAACTCCTTCAAACGTCCTTAATGGAAAATTAAATTAAACGAATGAAAATGAGGAAATGTAAGTAAAAATATATATTGCACTGCATTTGAGGAAAGAAGGATATGAAAAATTGAAAAGAAAAATTGAACAAATGCTATTATCATTTGTATGTGTGACATTCCTTGTGACATCATATCAAAAAATATGTTGAAAGAAAAATGAAGAAATTTTCTAGTGATATAATGAATTTTTTTTTACATAAAATAATAGTTGAAGCAATGAAGAAAGCAAAACGTTATTATTGAACATTGTTAGTAAATTATCTATTTCAACTTTTTATTAGCGAACATTAATTACTAAATTAATAATGAAATGTAGATTACAAGTAAACTGAATTTTAAATCCAAGAATCTTTTTTTTGTATAACATTTTAATACAATAAACTATTATACTTCAATTTAAGACATTATAGTAGACACTTCATCATTGTTAAAAAAAAAATGAATTTGAAATATCTATGAAAATTTTAAACATCAAAAAGAGAAGTAAATAGACTTTTTTCATAAGAAAATGGTAGCGGTAGAGCAGAAAGAAAACAATTCGGCATTTTAAGTCACTATAAAACCATCACAATGAGAGAATAAAATAGAAAAGAATTCAAATACTCAAATACAAATTACAGATAAATTTCAATTAAATTCCGCAAATGGGCATTGCTCATTTTCACCGTGAATTTTTATGCATTCATAAACTCTCTGTTGAATATTTGTATTCCATTGCTCTGTATCCGATTCACAAAGATCCGCTAATGTGCATGGTAATTTATCTAAACGATAAAATTGATACAACAAACCACGAGCCTGAAATTAAAAAAAAAGAAAAATTCAAATCTCAATCATTTAATTTTTGCATACAAATTAATTAACCAATTAACAAATTATTAGATTAAAATAACAATTGTTCAAAATAAAGCTATAATTTTATTATATTTAATGCATGATTAATTGATTTAAACAAAAAAAATTTTTTAATTGAAATTTTAAAGAATTTACATTTTCAATTTCAAATCTCAGATTACGATAATTGTAATGAAATTTTATGAAATAAAATAATTAAATACATTAATTAATAATTATTAACTGTACATTTCATCGTTTTTTTAAACTAAATGCTATTTGGCAATGAAATGATTAAATATAAAATTTAAAACCTTTTTTAGCACAATTTTGCCATCTAAATGCATTGCAAGTGAATTAAAATACAACAAAATTTCATCATTTGGAAGACATTGCTCAATAACATCTTGTCCATATATGGAAATAATTGCAACAGCAATGAATAAATGAAAATATGATGTACGATAATGAGCCCAGCATGCTTCCCAAATATGTAATGTATCAATTTCCGAAAATTCACGCTATAAATAATCCAATAATTTGGTCAAAATTTTGAATCTAATTTTAATATATAAATTTAAACGAGGCAGTTAAATGAAATTAATAAGGAAGAAAAAAACCAATTAAAACCTTATAACATAATAATAACCATCTATGGACAAACATTAATTCCACAGCTTCTGAACCCAAACTTGCGATATGCATGAAAAAATCTGGTACAAATAATTTCAATAATTCGCGTAAATATTTCTGCAAAATGTAGCTTTTTTTTCTTTTAAAATATGTCATATTAAGAAAAATAAAAGAAACATAATATGTAATATTAATATTCAGAAAAAAATTATTAAATATCTTTCCAAGTTATTGTTTGCTTCAATTATTAAAAACTAATACGGCATTTCAGAAAAACGCCACCTAATAGTATCTTAAATCAGATTTGTGCTTTAATACATGTTTTACAAACAAATAACTGGCAAACTCTGATTACTACTTCAGTCAGTTCGCATTGTAAATCCTTGAAATAAAACAGTTGTAAATCCTAACAAAAACATCTTTGCCTCAAAAAAATAATTGTAGAATGATTTTAAATTTAATGTTTCAACACATTTAACTGTTGAATCCTTGAGTTTAAAAACTAAAGAAATAGAACATTTTGTATGTTTGTTTTTCTTTTTGAAGTTTAGAATTTTCTAATTTATTTTGAGTGTTAACAAAAAAAGGAAAAATATGACTAATGTTTAAATTTTTATTTGTAAATTTCTTCCAAAGTAATTTTAATTACTAACCAAATTAATTTCCATTACATTTCGCTCGTCCATTGATGTTGTTACAAATAATGTTTTCTGCTCCATAAGTCCAACAAAACACCAATATGTTTCGATTTCATCATGAATTGTACTGAGAAGTGGTGCTAATAAATCTGTCATACCCTGTATGTAACTAATTTCTGGATATGCAGCTGCATAATTTAATAAAATATTCCTGAAAAAAAAGGAAAAATTATTATTAACAATTTCTTCTCTCTGAATATCAATTATCATACGAATCGAATGTTTAAAAAATTTTAACAATTTTACTTTCAACCATAATTCTGAAGCATTATTTCTTTTTTTTTTTGTAACTTTCATTTTTAAATTACAATCAATATTTTTTTACTTCATTGTATCAATATTTGGATTATTATCACCAGCAAAATATGGTTTACAACGATCCGTACGAATAACATCCTTGATTATAGCATTTTTTATACTAGGCCATGATGTTGTTTTAAGTGCATTCTTCAATCTAAAAATAATTTTTCAAATAAATTTAACAATTCATTAAATAGCGTTTGTAAAATTAAGAAATTTCATATTATCATTACTATTATCAGGTTGTGAATCATTATGATAACAATGACCATTTCGTATCATTATTATCATTTTTAGGTTACAATGCATTATGAATTTGAATTCTGGTAGAAATAAATCTTCGAATCTCTTCTTGCATGAAATTATCTTATATAACATTGCAAAAATTTTTGCTCTGATAGTTTTAATTAAAATAAAAAAAGGAAACAGTTTTAGAAACTATTAAGATTTGAAACTGTGCCTCTGTTTTTTGATCTTTTGATATTCAATGAAATTATCATTTCGTATAATTTCACGTTGTTCGAACGTTGAAATCCATGGATAAACACGCAATAAAAATGGCCAAATTTCTCGACGAAGTGCTGGATCTACAGTAGCAAAATAAATCGCCTAAAAAATCATATTCCATTTTACAAACTTCTTTTTTTTTTGAAGCTACAATAATACTGGAGAAAAAAAAAGAAAACAAGAATCTATTACAACCTTCCTAACGGTTAAACTATCATCGATACTACCATCATGATTTTTGTTTGATTTCCAAAAATCCCAGCTAACTTGTTCATATAAACCTTCCTCTGGATCAAGGTCCGTTTTACTTATTTTTGGTTGACATACCAAAAATTGACGATTTGGAATCGGTGAAGGTAAACTCTAAAAAACAATAATAATATTTGCAAATAGCTAATAGACTAACTAATAATCTTTTTTCAATTTATTAAGACTTTTTATAAACTAAGCAATTTCTTTTCAATTTTAGTTTTTGCTAAATAAGAAATTTCTTTGCAATTTTAATTTCTGCTAATCAAGTGATTTCTTTGCAATCTTGGTTTCTGCTAATTAAGTCATTTCTTTTCAATTTTTAGTTTCTGCTGAAGTTCACAGTTAAAAATTATTCGCAAAAAACGGCAAAAAACAAAAAAAGTTTTTGTAAAAAAAGCATAGCATATAAAAAAAAAATTCCATATTAAGTAACTAATTTCCATTGCTCTATTTTAAATGATTAATTTCCAACGTACTTTAAGTTTCACTCATTTTTTATTAATGCAATTTTCAAAAAAAACATTCAAGTACTTTTCACTTTCAAAAAGTTGTTAGGTTCTTTTTTTTTAGGTAATTTTCAGGCAATCATATAAATCATGCTATATGCCCAATGACATAAATATTTACATCTTTAACAGTCTTTGCTTTAATAACACTCCATCGTTCAAGTAATTGTGCTAATTTATCCAAACCACCATGATGAAAATGCAAAATTTTATAATGTGAATCGCATGTAGCAATAACAAATTGACCAGATGTTAAATCATCAGCGGTAAAAAACAAACGCATTGATCTCATTTTACCTGAAAATTATAATTTTAATTAATTCTCCATTATTTATAATTTTTACTTCAATGATTTCTAAAAATGAATATTTTTTCTTCAAATTATTATTATACCTGGTGATGAGTAAAGCAGTGATTGCATTATGATGGTACCGTTTCATCATTATCATCATTATCATTAATTTCACTAACATTTTCTATCATCAAATTATGTGTTGGTTTGAAAAATGAATTTTATTTTAAAATTATTATTATACCTAAATTAACAGTAAAGAGCGAAGTTGTATGTGTATCATGATGAGAAATTCCATTCCCATTATTGCTAGCCGCTATCGTTCCATCATAATCATCATCATTATTATCATTATCATTAATTTCATTAAAATTTTTCAACATCAAATTATGTGCCACTGCAAATTGCTCCGGTGTTGTTTTGCATAATTGTTCACATCTATCGCGATATTCTTTTAGCATATTTAAGTGTAAAGCTGAAATAAAAAAAACAAATTTATCTGATAAAAGTTGACAAAATTTTTGTCAAGAAATTCATCTGATTATTATTAAAAGAAAAAAAGTTTCAAAATAAAATAAATATACATAAAAATGACAAAAACTTTTCAAAACAATTAACAAATGATATTTTGCTACTTTTTGAACGATTTTCCTTTCCATATCGTTGTCTATTTTGACATTCTAATTCATCATTGTTATCATTATCAATATCATCAGATGATGATGAGCTTTTTCTTCTCAGCATTACTTCGTCGTCCTAAATTAATGTATAAAAAATTTGTTGTAATAAGAGATTTTTGAAAAAAAAAGAAACATAATTAGTTCAAATATCATTCATAAAAAAAAAAATTAATACATAAAGAATTTTTTAATGATTGGGATTGTTGTTCAGCATGCAATTTCGATACTGTATTTATTGGTAGTAGTAGTAGCTGGGAACAGTTCAAGTGACAGTGATTTTAACTTGTCATAAGTAACATATTTTAAATCTTAAAAAAAAATGAAGTATGACATTTCAAAAAACTTTTTGTAGTACCATTAACAATCATTTTTAAAATATGAACAAAGACTAATGCAAAAGTTTTTCATCGATTTTAATCAAATTAATTTCAACTAACAACAATAATTACCTTATCAGAAAATTCATCAGCGCTCGATGTTAATATCGAACTGTTGCTATTTGTGTCCTATAAATTCTCAATCATTTTAATTTTAATGAAAATGATAATAGCTCTGACCTTGTTCTTCTAGATGGTAAGATTAACTTGAAGAAGCAATTTAATTTTTGTGAAATAAATGATAGTGTAGCTATAGATTGGATAAGTTATTAGTGATACAAAAAAAGAGAAAAATTTGACTTTGAAAAATACAACGATAAAACTTTTATGACACAATTATGTAACAGTATTTTAATTGTTATAGATCTTAAATAAATTAATTAAAATAACCACTTTATTTGCACACCTTTTCATCAACTGATAACGAATCTACCGGTGTATTTGGTATTACATTAATTGTTGGCACTTTCAATGCTCCCGCATTTTCCTTAATTCATAAATATTTTTTTCAAAAAAAAAGTAATCAAAAAAAAACTTTCAAAATTGTTTTTTCAAATGATGTCTTATTTTCAGCATTAAAACTTTCGATCAAACAAATTAATTTCTTAAAAAATTCTTTAATATTTTTGCTTTAACATACATTTAATCTACATTTAATTCTATTTTATTTTACTTTCTTTTTGGTATAAAACTTTGTTCATTTATTGTTCAATCTTTAAATTTTCTGTTGAAAAAGAAAAAAAAAACATCAATCATATGAAGAAAGTTAAATGGTGGATGAGTAAATGTGGTCCGGAATATAATCATCAGTTTCGTGATTTTCTTCCTCTGAAGAATCTTCTAAATATTTTATTTTGACGAAATCGAAAAAGCACAAAACATGAAAATAGGGAACTTTAAATTGTTAGTTGCGTTTTTATGATTTAATTTGTAAAATTAATAGAAAAATCATTTGACGAATAATGATGGATAAATGAGGATTTCATCCTGAATAATTATGAAGAAGGCTAATGAAGACAAAATGCAACAGAACTTCAACGAAACACAAAGGTTAAATTTTTTACAAGTAAAAAATACCCTTGACATGAATAAATTTGGTCTTCGTTTAAACGAAGTTACTGTAATCATATCACCATTCATCTCGACATTAATATCATTTTCACTGGTCGGACTCTATAACAAAAAATGATATTAATGAGAATTAGATTGCCTCTGCTTCAAAATCTTTCAGAACAATCGATTTTTTCTTCATCAAAAAGTAAAAAAAGTCATTAAACAGGTAACAAGGATTTAAAAAGAAAATTCAAAAATTTTGATAATTAAATAATCTAAAAAAAAAAAGTTTAACTATTTTCCAATTTTCAATTTAATGAGAAGGAAGAAAAAATTGTAGACAATTTAAAAAAAAGAATTTTTTAAAAAAATTGAAAATTTTACACGCGCATCATTTGTATGATCAGTTTCCGTTTTATCATCATCTTCATTGTCATTATTATCCTTGTTATGATCGTAATCATTATCACTACCATCACCATCATTATCATCTTCACTATCATCATCACTATCACCACTACTCTGCACATATACCCATAGTTTAAGGTTCCCTTTTAAAAACATGCTATTTTTCAATAAAAAGTATAATTTTGCAAAAAAAAGAATACAAAAAGTAATTAAGAAACATGTATAATATTTTTTTGACTCAGTCAGGAGATTAATGTTTTTTTTTTTGCAAAAACTCCTAATTTCCCACTTATTAAAACTGAAAAAAATAAACTTTTTGAAATAAATATTGAATTTAGAAATGCAATCTGAGTAATAATACTTTTCAACAAACCTGTTTGTTGCTATTTTGAAATTTCATTTTCTCATTCTCATAATTAGTTGTTGGATCATCAATAGTTTGTTTTTTCTGTGAAACATTTCGAATGCTACAATTTAACCAATTGCCAATTAAGCTGTGACAATAATGGAAATTTTCTTAAAGTTAATTTTCATCAAATTTGCGACAATTGATGACTTATTTTAACATTATCAAGTGTGCGGTAACCAACATGCTGATGACTTATACAACGTGGCTATTTGATTTATGCGATGTTCTAATTGTTCTAATGCTCTCCGCAACCACCGTCATTATTACCTTTCTATCAATGCTTTGGGCTTAATTTTGATTTAAATGTTTTGATAGCCTTAAAGTTAATTTTCATTTGACTGAAAAGAAACTATTGAAGATGGCCATTCATAATGAAAACAAACATGTAAAAAGAAGACAAATTTAGGGCTTCTGGAAAAATTTTTTAGAATTCTCAATTAATGTTTGATTAATAAATGCTTACCTTTTTGGATTCTTTTCAAGAGTAGCATTAGGTAACCATTGTAAGATTAATGTAATTCCTAGTGCATCATCATTTTGACATTGCAATGTTAGATATCCCGGTATGTGCTGTATGGAATCATCGGTATTCTAGAAATATATCAACAATAATTGTTATTTGCTGCTGAAATACTCATGATTACAAATATAACAATGAATAAACAAAGTAATAATGTAAACAGTATCAGGAGCATGATGGATACCTGTTGGTCATTTCGAACATCATGAATGCAAACATTATTTTTTGAATAAACAATATCACCATCTTGACCAATAAACGTATTGTTTATACCTAGAATAAAAAAGGAAAAAAAGCAATATATTTGTAAAATTTTTCATTTATAAATTTATTAATTAAATCAAATTTTGAAAATTTCGAAAACTTAACAAAAGTGATATATAATTCTTGTTAGAAGCGTAAAGTTTCGTATATGCAAATATCTAATAAATCAATTTTAATATTATAAGGATTATTATGTTACTAATTAGTGTTAATATCAATCACCACTAATTGACACCAATTATTCCTTTAAAAAGTGAATAAAATTTGCATTGATATCTTATAATTAATATCATAATATTCGCGATGATTTATTATTAAGTAATTTCCAAATTAATTTCAAGAATACATAAAATTTAATTTTATGTACTTTCCTCGATGTTACATTATTAAGTAACAAATTAATTAATCAGTTCTGAGAAATGTTAATTGAATGAAAAAATTGAAACAAGAACCTCGTAAGCTATTTAATGCTCCATGTGCTTTACGAAGAAGTTCGCTTAAAGCTAACATATTTGCGCTAACAATTTACAGCCATCGATAAACTGCAGAAGATTTACAAAAGAGTAAAGATTAACAAAAAACGTAACATGGAGAAAATTCTCTACTTCAGATAATTTCGAATTTTATACAATTCGTTTTTAAAACCATCATACACAATTATAATTCACACACACTGTTGTGGAAAGTAAAAAGGAAAAGATAAATGAAAAGCAACCAGTAAATCCCAAGAGGTCAGAAAGCAAGCATTCTCAAATATTCCTTGCCACTTTAGCCCAATATGATGGAGAAATCTGTGAAAGAAGATTGATAAATTCAAATTTGAATGGAAATTTTATTGATCAATAAAAAATTTATGTTATTGCTTGCAGCATTTGAACAAAAAGTGAAAAAAGGAAAAAATTTTTAAAAATATTATCTTTAGCCTTGTGAAAAAAAAAAAAATAAAAAAGTTCAAAGATTGATTTAATCAGCAAATTTTTAATTTTACAAGTATAATTGTTAAATTGAAAAAAAATTATCAATTATATATATATATAAATTATCAATTATACATATATATATATATATATATATATATATATATATTGTGCATAAATTTGAAATTTTGTAGAATAAATGAATTTAATAAACTTTTGAAAAATTATTTGAAAACAATTTATGTTTTTCCAGTTGAAGCAAAACTTTTTTTCAGAAGCAAAACTAATTAAGAATAAAGCAATGGATTTTTTTCTTTCATGTTTTTTCTCTTTGAACAAATATGTAAAAATGAAATTACAAATTATTGAAATAAAAACGATTAGAACATTTATATATATTTACAATAAATTACAGCAAAATCGACAGAGTGAATACATTCAGGAAAAAAAAGTGGGAAAAAACATCCATGAAGATTGTAAACTTTCTGGAATCAATATTTAAAATGGATGAAAGTTATTCACATCATCTTCTTAATGAAAAGAAAGGAAACAGAGAGAGAGAAAGAGAAAGAGAATGACAGTGAGAAAGAGACTCTTACTTCCTTTCTTTCAGAAAGAATTGTGACAAAGCAATGGATAGTAGTAATTTAAATTATACTAAATTATGCTGAACGTTTTTTTTTTAACTTCAATACATGTCATCTATTCTGGAAGTCTTACAGTCTTGCTAAATTAATTTTATTAATTGAAATGAATTAATTGAAGTCTTATTTATTACTAAAAATTAATTGAAAAATTATTGAAGAAAAAAATCAAAGAGAAAAAGCCAAGAAAAGAGCTCTTTCATTATGATTTTATCAATTTAATTAGAATGATATCATATCGTCGTTTTACATAACATCTATTGCAACAAGAGAAAAAAAGAAAGAAAACTAATCTAAAGTTTCGAAATTTTTAATGAGAAATGAACATTTAATTCTTAATGCCTATATGCTTACTTTGTAGTGCTACTAATTAAACAAACATTCAACAATTTCAAGAAAAAAAAAAAAAAAAAAAGAAACGAAAATCGTAAACTACAACTTATGCAAGAAACTATCCTCACATGCATACACATATATAATATATATGAATATAAATATATGTGTAATAGTAAATCTAAAATCTATACTATATATATTAATATATCTCTATGTAATATAATGTATATATAAATAAGTCTAAAATTTATAATTTATATATACTGATAAGTCTAAAACAATATTTATATTAATATATATATATATATATGTAGTATATAGATGTACTATATACAATGTACATATAGATAAAATATATAATTAGTATGCATATATATAATATGTACATATTTTAGATTTACTAATATATATATTAAATTTTTGTGTGTATTCTATAACATATTTATATATAATCTATATATATATATATGTTATTTAACATATATATGCTATATATAAAAAAAAAAAAAAAAAAGAAATTGATAAACCATTTATATATCTATCAATTCAATGCGCAAATTAAAGATACTATTATTGTTGCTATGTTCTTCCACATATATCGCTTAGTATAATTTTAATTTTATTCAGAAAAAAAATCGATACCAGTTATAACACGGCTTCTGAAAAATTTTGCTATTTTTATTACGATAATTGAATGATAATTTCATTCAATTATTGAAATAATGTAATATTTTTTCTTGAAATACTTAAATAGAAAAAAGCAAAGTTTAAGTGCATTTCTGTTTTAATAAAATATTCGTGCATTCAATAAAATGAAATTGAAAAATTGGAGCTGGAAAAATTGATGATGATGGTGATCGTTGACGATAATGATAATGATGACAACGATATGGTAATGATGTTGATAATGGTGATGATAATGCTCTTTGTCAAATTTAAAATTTTAATTTAATAGCTTTTAAAAGCATTGATTTGTCTAAAAATTTCTGCTCTAGGATATAATTTTTAATTGATGGATCATTTTTGTTAGGTTAATTTTTCTTGAACTTATTCAGTTTTTTCCTAACAAATTTCATTTAATTATATGTAGAAAAAAGAAAGTGAAATTTTTTGCATAATCGTTCCATTTTGGTCTATTGATGATGATGATGATATTTGAACTGGTCGGTGATGAAATAATTACCATGTATTTTTCCTTTTTTTGTAAAAGCAGAATTAATCATTCAGGAATCCAACGAGTTAAAGCTATTTAAATTACGCAATTTTTATATTGAATTTTCAGAAAAAAAAAAGAGTAGGTGATATAGATGACGCAATAAAGATTAAAAAAAAAGAAAAAGAAAAAGAAATCTCTGTTTCTATTAGAATAAACATGAAATTACCATGTTACACAAGTGATTTTGAAGCTGAAAAATCTTACAAGCATTTATGATAATTAAGGAGTTGCACGCTAATTAATTAAACTTCTTTTTTCGTAATTAATTAAGAATAGAAAAGAATTAATTCCAGAGCTTTTTTTTCATGATATTGTTAAATTGCATTTACAATAGGCATTTTTCTTGACTTGAAAGTGCACCTATATTTAATAACTTTCTCACTTTTACATAACTTCCAATTTACTATACTTTTTAACTGTTACATTTTTTAAAGAATGAAAAAAAAGTTTGAAATTTAAGAAAAAAGAAACCTATCAGAAAAAAGTAGAGTTTACTTAATTAACTTTAACTAATTCAAATTCAAATTTCTAAAAAAAAAATATAAAAAAGATTTTGACAAAAATTTTATAGTAGCACAATCAATTTGCACGGCAATTCATTATTGCTGGCCAATCATTTTGAAAAAACTTCTAAATTATTTATTAAATGATATTCCAGAAACTTTATCATTAAATTTTGAAATAATTAAATGCGATGATCTATTTATTCAACGGATAGAATTTTCTAAAATATCAATGAAACTGATATCAAATTCTTTTTTTCCAGTTCATAATCTGATCTGAATACAATATAAAAACTATTCCGCACAATAAAACATTAATGACAAGCAAATTTCACATTTTAAAGATAAGTAAAAAAAATGATTTTCAAATTAAAATTAAATTAAATCAAAAAACAATTTGCCATTCTCAAAAGCAAAAACAATAATTTGCTAACAATCGAGCAAATTCATTTGTCTTTTTTTTGAATCCATTGGGAATATTTTTTTTTTTTTAGTTTATTATAAATCTTCTTACATAAATTAAAGTCTTAGATTCAAATTAAACAAATTTTCAGTTTATTCAGGTAGCATGGAAAAAGAAATTGTTAATATACAAAAGCCAAGAGGGATTAGACAATTATTTGTAAGTTTAAAAATTTCATCATTTAAAATTTTGGTTCTGAATTAAAGGTTGAATTTAAATTTAATAAATTTTCAATTTATCGAGATACTATTAAAAAAAAATAGTATCCAAGAATTGTTAATGTACGGAAACCTGAAAAGAGATAAACAAATATATTGCAAGATTAAAAATTTCGTTATCATTCAAAATTTTTCGTTCAATCTGAAGACAACAACAAAAATTTTTCATTGGTAAGTTAAAATTTTTAATAATTTTAAAAAATGTTTGAAGCAAACAACAAAAGATCTTGCTTTTTTTATTTTAAAAATTTTCTGCAAAAACTTTTTTTTTTGTTTCTTTCTGTTTCTTTTAAACTAAAATGACCATTTCATCAGCTAAACGAATGACAAAGATTGGAAAAAAAAGGAAATAATTTGAAGTAAATCTATTTGTGTATGTGTATACCAACAAAATTCATTAAATCGTATTTGATTTCATTTTAAAATTCATTTTTATTTGTAATGTTTAAGCGATACGTATTAAGGAGAACATTTGATAAATGGTATTTTATTTTTAATATTATTTTCTGAACTTTTCAATTCAGTCAAATTTCAAGTCTATCCGTGTGTGTATATGTATATGTATTTAAATATCTATAAAACTCATTAAATCTTAATTAATTTCATTTTAAAATTGATTTTTGTTCATGATGACTGAGCGATACGTTTATTAAATGGTATTTTATTTCTAATTTTGTTTTCTACTTTTATATTCAGTTTAAATTTCATATGAATGAGGATAATTTTTTTTTAAAATGAACAAAATAACAATTAGTTGTAAAATTTGTTTAAGCACGATTTAATATAAAAACTAAAATTCCACTAGATAGCATTTTAATCAGTTTTGAGTTTAAGAAATGGAGGAATAAATTTATTAATTAAACAGATTATTTAGTAATTTCGATTCGATTAATTGCTTTAACAATAGCTAGGCTATAAGGTAAGTATTTTTACTTTTCATCAGTTATCTAAATGAAGAATAAATTTTTCTGAATTAAATTCATTGGAATATATTTACTCAAATTCATTGAACAATAATGATAATAATTAAAAATGAAACTGTAATGTATATCTATAAATTTAACTATTCAATCATATCGATTAAACCAGTCAGTTAGATCGATAATTTAAATATGTGTTCAAAAGAATGTAAGAATTTAAATTGGCCATACGACAATTGTAAACAATGTTGTGTTCCATTTCCTTCATACAATTAGCTAAGTGTAATTTGAGTTCCGTATATTTTATATTTATTGGTGTATCGTTAAAAGTTAATGCTAATCATCGGTAAATGAGTGGGAAATAAAACGGGAGTAACCGAGATAATAGACTGGAACTTCGTATTTCTATAGAAAATGAACAAGAAGAAAAATAAAACGAAAAAAAGAAATCACTTCTAATTGTAGTAATTAATACTAGTCAATAGTAGGAAGATTAAAATTGTGTGTATTTAAATATTTATAAAATTGTTCCAATTTTATTATTCACTTTACTTTTCTTTTCATCATTTTTTCCCCTCTTTTCTTTCTTTCTCTCTTACTTTCATTTATTTGAGTAAATTTATTTTGAGTTACTTTTTTACGTATAAAAATTTCAACTACATATCATGACTAATTTAAAAAACCACAAGAAAAAACAATTTCTTTCATTTCTTTTCTTCTCTTTATTTCTTCCTTTCTTTCACTCGCTCTCTTCCTTTCTCTCTCTCTCTCTTTTTTGCCATTTTTTCATTCGGAAAATTTTATTGTTAAATGCTTCAAGGAGAAAAAAAGGAAAGAGAGAGAAAAATTTTTCATTTCAAACAAACAAATCATTTCCAATTAACTGCATCCATTCACTGTTATTGCTGTCATCAACCAAAAATTTGTAAAAATTTAAAATTTACTTTTTTTCCTCTATTCAACTTATTTTCACTAAATGTCTTTCTGCAATAACATTTTTTTTATTTTTCAAAAAATTTACAACAAATCTTTACATTTTGCTTTTTTGCTGAAACACATGAATAAAAGAACAATGAAAAAAAATTTGTAAAAAGGAAAGTTATTAATTGCTTAATTGATTGCTTCCAGAATTAATGTGATTAATTTCAAGCTACATAATGAATTAATTGAAAGATATTTGCTAATTTACAAAAAAAAATCAAGTAAATTTTGAAATTCAGAAATATTTCTTTGTAAGAATAGCTTACACAGATTTATCATTCATAATGGAAAATGCTTTACTGATTAATTAATTTATTCATTTTTTGATCAATTGATATTATATAAAAACATTCATTACTTCATGTAATCACTATTAACAAATGATTAATTTAGTACAAATTAATTTCAAGTTTATTAGCAAAAAAAAAAAATTTCATATAATAATTGAAAAAAAAAATTCAATCAGTAATTACTAATTTTCATGTCAGAAAGTCATTCAACCATTCTTCTATTATTATTGTTAATAATAAAATAAGCTTTTTCGCTTTTTTTGTGCACGAACATTTGAAAAATTCTTTTTCGTTTTTTCTTTTTTTTTTTTTTTTTTTTTAAATAGCACTCTGTTATTATTATTACCAGTAAGAAAATATAATTTAAGTAAAGGTTTAAAAAATTCCTTAAAATTTAATCAAATTGAAGGATTCTTATATCTTAAAAGTTAATAGTATTATTGTACAACGAGAAAAAAGAAAAAAAAAGCAGAAGACCTAAAAAATTTGATTTTGATCAAAATTAGAAAATAAC